>JBBDGP010000573.1:5855000-6122500 GCA_037952835.1 Lithobates septentrionalis | reverse complement strand
CTACAGAGCAGTTATTTTGAGAGGAGAAAAAGCTTCTGTCAGCTTTCTCCGGATTTTGCTTATTTTCAGATGGGGCTCTGTAGTTTAAAGATTCCTAAGGGTCTTGAGTAGGACGGAATCTCCAACCCTGTGTGCCAGAGAGCAAGCAATTGTGCTGCAAGTTTGAAAATGACTTGCTGAGCTATTGCTAGACTTGCCAGGCTTCACAAATTTGTTGCACATGTATTGTGACCCCCAGAGTCAGGGAGAGGTGACATTCCTCCTCAGGGTGCAGGTTACTAGGCATGGTGGTTGTAGTGCAAGATGGGTGCCAGTCACTTTTAAAAATGAACTAAGAGAGTTTTTTATTTATCTTAACAGGAATAGGGGAGAGAGGGTTAGGGCACAGGACACCCTTAGGCAAATGCAATAGCAACTTGGCAGACTCTGCAGACAAAAATAGAACTAGGCAGAAAGCAATGCAGAAATGAGCCTTTAAACTGAATGCAGCGATCTGTATCTTGTAGCAACTGCTGTCTCCTATGGCAATAACTGTATTTACAGTATCCCATTGTAGATCTTCAAGCTTAGCTCCCAGCTACCTGCTGGACTTGTCATGCTTCACTCACAGCTACCCACTGTAATTTTCAAGCTCAGCTCACAGTATCCCACTGGAATTCTTGAACTCTCAGCTACCTGCTGGATCCCTCAAGCTCAACTCACAGCTACCCACTGTACTCTTCATGCTTCAACCATGCTACCCGCTGGGCTCCTGGACTCACAGCTACCCGCAGGATCCCTCAAGCTTGACTCTCAGCTACCCGCTGTACTTATCTTCAAGCTTTACTTAAAGCTACCCGCTGTACTCTTTCAAGCTTTTCTCACAGCTACCCACTGTATTCCTGAATGAGTCTCTACTGAAGCTTTCCCACTTACTTCACCATCCCCGGCTAGTGAAGCATGTGCTCTGGTACTTCTTCAGAATTCCATCCCTTTGCACCTGCCTCCGGAAACAAGAGTGGTTGACCCTCTGGCAACTTCTTTTCCCTTGCCTCCCAGCAGTGATCAGGCTCCCCTCAGGCTGAGCCCCTTTACATGTGGCTAGGCCCCAGGCTTCAGGCTTACCTCAGCTGCTGCTCCACACACACCCATCCAGGCCACAGCCGGGTGGAAAGAATCCTGATCACCTGACTTCTTCCAAATAAATTGTTTATCCCAGCATGCAAAGCGGTCAAAGGAAACTCCTGCTAATTGGACAACATATTTACTTATAACCTGAATTCACTGTAATCTATAATCCTAATGCCAAAGGCAACAGTCCCACCGTTTGACAGAAGAGAGAGACTACAAATTAAACTCAAGCTTAAGCTGGCCATACACCATACAATTTTCTTATTCAATTTTCTTTAGATTTACCTTCAACTATGTAGTAGGAGGGCCTGCCTGATTGCATAAAAATTGAAAGTGTTTAGGTTTGACCTCCTATTATATGTTTTTGGTAAATCTAAAGGAAAGTTGCACAAGAAAATTGTATAATGTATGGCCAGCCTAAGGATAGAAACCAGTGGATCAAAAACTACAAATTAGCCAGGCTAGTTACCCCTTAGCACAACTAAATTTACTAGCAACCCTGCTTAAGAAAAGGGTGCTACAATCTCCCCCTGTCAAGGAAACTATGTCCCGTAGTCTGCAAAACAAAAAACATATACTCTCAATGCTGAGAGTGGATGTCCTGGCAAAAAGTTGATAGGGAGGGATAACAGGGAAGGAGGAACTGTAACAAATACGTGTGGTATTCCAACGAAAATGGGTGAAAATAAATTATGTACAATTACAAATGGCATTTCACACGATGACAAATAAATATGAGACATTATTTATAATTACATGTGGCGTGCCACACAATAGCAAGTGAAAAATGCAATAAGCAATAACCTTATGTCCTAACCATCAATCTAATTTTACAGGATAATGCAGTTAAAGATAAACATTACTGTACATGATGAAGATCTTGTCTCTCCTCTTTCGAGGAAGACACAGAGGATATAGGAACACCTGAAAACACAAGATTATGTAATATTGAGAAATATGACACTTTAGCAACACACTATAGTATAATCTACTAGCATAGCAGTATCTATGCAGAATAAGTCGTTATTAAAATATACGTTTTTGGAGATTTTGTCTACTCTCATCCTAGAGTGACAAAATGTGCAAGGTAAACACAGCAATATATCCTAATATACATATACATTCGTAGCAAGTAACTATACCTAGAAATATTTACATGTGGAAAAGGGCTCCCGTGAGAGTGGTGCTGTTTTCCAAAGCATTTTTAGCATATCTGAAAAATAAAACTCACTTAGCAACCTATATTTAGATACTTGAAGTAAGAACTTATGATTCACTCAGAGTGGCGCGCTCATGCCATCTAGTGGTCAGTAAAGAGAGAACAGTCCATAGGTGAACATTTGAGGCTATGAAATGTAGATTGGAGGTAAAGACTTGCCCCTTTGCCACAGCACAGCCTACCTTACCAACTAACTAAATATCCCATTGTCCTTGGAGCCCCAAAGTCCAACAGGCACTTTTCTTGTAGTTGCAACAAACATAGTCAGCATTTTTCCCGTGAGTTCCCCTTTTCCCAGGAACAGGAACTGTGTGCATGGTTACTTTCAAACAAGTACTTTAGCCACACAAGCATGCAAGGGACTAAAATCATGAAGAACTTTTCTCTCTTCTGGAGCAACAAAGTCCCCTTTCACATAGAACATATCTCAGCCTTACTTTATCACAGCTGGGGACTGAGATCACTTTTCCTCACACGTGAAGAAAAAGACATCCTGACAATCCAGGGCAGCAGATCAGCATATCACTTTCCAGAGTGAAGCATACTGGCAATTCCAGGGCACAGGCCAGCATTTCACTGTTGGGCACCTCCTGCAATTGCTGCTATCAGGAGCACAGTCCAGCAGTAAACAGCACCAGCAGGATAGGGTTGCCACATCATCCCTTTAATCCAGGACACACATTAATTGCACAGGTTCTGTGGCTGATTAAGATGGTAATTAAACTCACTTGGTGCCTTGGCTGCATTAAATCAGCCTCAGAACCTGTGTAATTAATATGTGTCCTGGATTAATGGGATGATGTGGCAACCCTACAGCAGGAGTGTCCCCACATCAACATTGTTTTCCAAATGCAGAGCAGCTCCCTGTGGAACTGACACAGCTGATGTCAGGTCACCTGAGATCAGGTGACAGATGCACTCCATAGGAATCCAAAGTGCACCGCTAAGATAGTGGACCGCAGGACTGACTGTTGCGGATAGTACCCAGGGAGGTTCAGGAAGCAGGTCTACTGGATCACTAACACAGATCCCAGTGGGAGCTAGAGCATAGATTCCCCAGGGTGCGGAGTCTAAGAGCCAGCAGGTGTTCAGCAGAGCCTCTAGTGTTGAGAATGGACTGGGCTGCAGTCTGGCTCCAGGTCGCGGCCCCTAGGGTCTCACAGCTCACGCTCATGGTAGACTACAGGAGAAGGAAGCTGCAGGCTGGAACAACAAGGATAGTAAAGGAATAAGGCAGAGGTCAGGGCGACTAGCAGACAGGAGCAACAGAGTACACGCCAAAGGTTCAGGGTAACAGACAAACAGGAATAGTCGGGGACATGCCAAAAGGTCAGGGTCATGAGCAGACAGGAATAGTCGGGAATACGCCAGGTAGGTAACAGAGACAAATGAAGACCACACGGCAAGCAGAAACCAGGAAGCCAAACACACAATGAATACACAATGGTTGATCAGCACCGTTGGCTTGCAGTGCACAGGTTAATATAGGGTTCCCTGATAGGGCCTAGGGTGGGGCCATGCTTAGAGGAAAGGTTATAAAACCAGCCAGGTGTGAGTGGCTGGCCTCTTAGTCTGAACACATGAGGAGAAGGTAAGCTGACAGAGAAAGATTACTGCATAACCATGACAGCTGAACTGGGCACATCACTGTGTTCCTCGCTGACTTGACACAAGCTTTGAATGGTTGAATGGCATTATCAATAGTGACGAGTAGGGATGGTCCCAATGTTCGAGGCGAACATAACTCAAACATCGGGTGTTTGTTCCCATGATCAAATGAACATATGGGGCGCTTGCGGGATGTTCGCGTGCCAATGAGCGCCCCATAATGCACTGCGAGATCGCAGTGCATTGACAGCTGCTGATTGGCTAAAGCATGCACAGTCCAAGGAATCCAAACCAGAAACACACTGACCAAAAATATTCCTCTAGGGAAAGAGTTAATTCAAAAGTCTGACACCTTGCAGCTCCGTGATCAGCGGGGAACTGATAGCTGTGAAGACATAAGAAAAATCCAACGGCACAGGCTCATGGTGCAAATAACGTATGTTTACTGAAATGTAATTAATAAAATCAATACACTCACAAGCATAAGTAGAACACAAGCGTCAAACTCCTCCAGTTGGGGACCCTGGCCAGGGTCTCATCCGAGCACGTGGTGACTGGAAAGTCCAAGGAGGGATTGATAGATTCACTGGCTCAGCAGGCACTGGCTCATCAAGCAGCTGCCGACAGGCTGCATGCGAGCCGCTCACTGTCTCCGAAGACTGGCCAGTCAGGACAGAGCTGTAGACGCCTCCACTACCTTGTAGCACAAGGAGAAACCAAATGGATCAAACTGACAGAGGACACTGTGTGGTTTGAGAAGTTCCCAAATAAATGTGTACCTAAAAACAGGGTGACACTGTAGGTACAGCTATGATAGTGTGCCAACGTCCCAATATTGCATTATTAGAACTAAAATAACTAGGAAAATGGACTTTAGAGGCACACAGGTATTTTATCTACAAAACGTAAAAAATGATTTTATTGAGTGATAATCTACAAAAATGGAGACAATACTATTGATAATACATTTCACCAATAAAAGTTATATGTATTCAATATTTCCTGCCCTGCGTGCAACTAAGACACCACTTAATATAATTCGTAACTGTAATAAAACATTCCAGAAACAAAATGAGGAATAAATTCCCAGGCCAATGTTACGGTTTATGAATGTAGAGTAACAAATTGTGGGTCTGATTGCAGGTCTGGGTAGGTACTTTCTTATTAGCTCGACATGTTGCGCGTCTAGAATACACTTCTTCAGGAGCTAGGAAGATTCTGCTGAATATACATGAAATACATCAATAAATATAAAATATAAACACAAAGCATATTTCAGGGTAGGATGTGAAGCATTAAATGAGGTATAGGGTGTGCTCCGACCAAGTGTGAGAGTCGCATGGAAACCCCCGCATAGGAACTGGTCACCCGGGGACAAAAGGTAAAGCCAGGTAACTGGGGGACCTATTGTGTAATATATATATATGTATATTTTTTATCAAGATACTAAGTTCATATAACCCAATATAGGGTAGATTATTTGTTCCTCCAAATCCCAAAAAGGGGAGGTACCAAAGGTAAATATTGATAGGGTGCAGGGATAGCGGTATTTTTACCACAGTTGCTAAATAAGTATTGATACACAGACACATATACACATATATTAAGAGGAAGTGGATCCAATATACTAATGAATACAGGTATTTAAAAAGAAAATTTAAAAATAGCCAGGAAATATATATAAACACGGCTTACCCTGTGTAGTCAGGTATGATGGAACACAAATAGATGTAATCTTTCAGCTGGTATGCTGGATAATCACTTAGGCCCGATTCACACATGAGCAACACGACTTCAGCGCGACTTTGCAACGCGACTTCAACGCGACTTCAACGCGACTTCAACGCGACTTGTAACGATTTACAACACGACTTCAAGTCGCCCCCAGTATAGGCGACTTTGCCTGTGGCCAATCATAGCTAATCAGCTTTTGTGACATAATTCTTGTTCCTGTTCTCTTCCTGTTTCCAAGTCCCCTAGTAAACTGAGGAGAATGTTGGCTTTGCGTTCGTTAATGACAGCTGTCATAACTGCTGGTGTAGCAGTGTTGGTGGAAGAGGAGGAGAAAGAAAGGAAGCAGAGGATAAGGATGAGAAGGAGACGTAGATATTGGATACATCCAATAATCGTCAACAGAGATACCAGAGGCCAGTTCTGGGCCATGTTCCAAAATTTGCGTGGTTACGATGACAAGTTTTTCAATTATACCAGGATGCCTATTGCAAGGTAAGTAAAATGTGATATGTGGATATGCAAAAAAAACAAAAATGTTTCATAGTTCTTTACTTAACCACTTCGCGCCCGCGCTACAGCCAAAAGACGGCTGCAGCGCGGACGCTATCTGCCGGGCGGCCGCCATCACTGCCATCTGTCATCAGTGCCATCTGTGCCACGTATTAGTGCCATCTATCAGTGCCACGTATTAGTGCCACCTGTCATTAGTGCCATCTGTCATCAGTGCCATGTATTAGTGCCATCTGTCATCAGTGCCACGTGTCATCAGTGCCACGTATTAGTGCCATCTGTCATCAGTGCCACGTATTAGTGCCACCTGTCATCAGTGCCACGTATTAGTGCCACCTGTCATCAGTGCCACCTGTCATCAGTGCCACACATTAGTGCCATCTGTCATCAGTGTCACGTGTCATCAGTGCCACGTATTAGTGCCATCTGTCATCAGTGCCACATATTAGTGCCATCTGTCATCAGTGCCACGTGTCATCAGTGCCACCAGTCATCAGTGCCACGTATTAGTGCCACCTGTCATTAGTGCCACCTCTCATCAGTGCCACATATTAGTGCCATCTGTCATCAGTGCCACGTCAGTGTCACATGTCATTGTCCTGGTACTCCAGGGCCTTCAAAAGTGTAATAGGTAGTTAGATGTGTAATTTATGCTCCTAGAACACCTGATGGCGCTCCCCTGTTTTTGGGCCTCTCTATGTGGCCAGGCTGTGAAAAAGTCCCACACATGTGGTATCGTAATACTCAGGAGAAGTAGCAGAATGTATTTTGGGGTGTTATTTGTGGTGTACACATGCCATGTGAGATAAATAACCAATTACATG
The DNA here is from genome assembly GCA_037952835.1 of Lithobates septentrionalis. NCBI lineage: Eukaryota > Metazoa > Chordata > Amphibia > Anura > Ranidae > Lithobates > Lithobates septentrionalis. Next base: position 6,115,495 of record JBBDGP010000573.1, on the reverse strand, counting down.
ACAATTTTGTGGGGGAAAAAAAAATTCATTTTACAAAGAATTGTGGGAAAAAATTACCACATCAAAAAGCTCACAATGCATCTTACTGAATACCTTGGAATGTCTACTTTCAAAAAAGGGGTCATTTGGGGGGTATTTGTACTTTCCTGACTTGTTCGGGTCGCAAGAAATGAGATAGGCCGCCAGTACTACAGGTGTGATCAATTTTTTATGATTTGCACCATAACTTGTAAACTCTTTAACTTTCACAGAGACCAAATAATATTCACTAATTTGGGTTATTTTTACTAAAGATATGTAGCAGTATAAATTGTGGCCAAAATTTATGAAGAAAAATTACTAATTTGCAAAATTTTATCACAGAAACTAAGAAAAATTAGTTTTTTTTTTTAAATTTTCGGTCTTTTTTCATTTATAACGCAAAAAATAAGGGCAATGATAGGTGGCTGTCACAGAAGTTCAATGATAGGCGGCACTGTGAGGTGACACTGTAGGCACGGATGGGTAGTACTGTGGTCACTGGTATGTGGCGCTGATGGGCAGTGGTTAACTACACTTTGATTTATATATTTGTTTTATACTCCTAGATAAAGAATTTCTGAGCCCCCTTTTAGATATCTGTTTTTTTATCATTGACCCTAGAGAATAGGACATATTAAATTACCATCTTTTTTTTTAACAGTTTTGACGAATTGCTTGGTCTGCTTTCCATCCATCTGGAGCGACAGAACACATCATGGAGGAGGAGTATCTCACCGACTGAAAGACTGATAATTACACTAAGGTAATCTATATTTAATTGGATGCACAAAAATGAACAAATGTAACACACAAACATCCATAAATTTCGTAAAACATTTTAATATAATTAAACCCAAACATTAGATCTACCAAACATGCGATCTTTTTTTTTTAATTTTATGTTTATTTACAATTGCTGATAGGAAGGGACATATTCAGAATAGGAGGTGACACTGCTGGTGGAAGGGCTTTGGGATGGTGCACCAAAGGTGGAGGGAATCGGGGAAGGAGATGGATACGGGATTGGTGGACGGGAAAAATTCTGGATAGTGCCATACTCATCCGAGTATGGCCTAAATCGGGATGGATAATACTGTTGGCTTCTGGGCGGTGGAGGGTTGGAGTAATGATAAGCACCGGATGGTGGCGGCGGTCCAAAATTTGGGGAGGAGCCAATAGATTGCTCATTTAATATATCCATCACCGCTTTCTTGGCGTTATGGCGTCTGTCCTCTGGTAATTTTTTAAGCATTCCAGCCACCATGAGCCCGAAAGCATGCTCTTCTGAATCCAGATCGTCTAACTTTTGGTTTAGGCGATCCATGAGGTCTGCGAATCTCTGCATGTTGTCAACACGACTGCCACGTGGTCTAGCAGTGCGTGTTGACCTTGCTTGCATTGGCTCAGGCTCAGGCCTTTGTACTTGACTAGGGCCAGCTGTCTCCTGTGCATCCAATATTTCGGGGTTCATCTCCTGGGTCATTGTTTCATCCACTGATCGATGTTCCTGCGGCCCTTGAGGTTCCAGAGGTGCCTCCTGACCTTCCTGAGCCACTTGCCAACTGGATTGTGTTCTGTAATAAAGATATAATACTGTCAGGCACAACCTTGTTTATATAACTGTATAGCACTTTGATAATATGAAATATGTTATCTCACTCTCTCAGCTCCATGCTTGGTCTCAAAAATTCCAGCTCCTCTGCATGGACATAGGGTACCACCCTTTTACTGCCTGATCCACTTCTGGCCTCCAAGAGTTTGCGTAATATAACGCTTGTAGCAGTCTCTCAGGCCCTTCCATCTAACTTGTATTGCTGTAACTGCAAAAAAAGAAATTGAAAAAAAAAACAATTATGTATTTTGTCTTTCAGGTACCTTGCAACCGGTCATTCACTAGTTAGCCTTCACTATCAGTTCTTGGTGGGCAGGTCGACTATCAGTTACATTATCAGAGAAACATGCCAAATCATATGGGATGTGCTGAACCCAATCGTTATGAAGAGACCGACACAGGAGAAGTGGCAGGATATTGCAAGAGCATTTTGGAGTCGTTGCAACTTCCCAAATTGCATTGGAGCCATAGATGGCAAGCACATACGTGTCGTTAAAGAGGAGTTCCACCCAGGGGGGCCATAAAAAAAAAAAAATTAAAAGTCAGCAGCTACAAATACTGCAGCTGCTGACTTTTAATTGGACACTTACCTGTCCTGGAGTCCAGCGATGCGGGGGATCGAAGCCCCACTCGTCTCCCCCTCCATTCAGCAGCGCCGGCATTGCAACTGTTGGTGCCGTGCTGTGGCTTCACAGCCTGGCACCCACTGCGCATGCGTGAGCGGCGCCACTCGCCGTTATTGGCCGCTCAGTCACCTGGGACCTGTAATGGGTCCCAGATGATTGACAGGAGGGAGGGAGCAGAGCGGAGCCCTTCCTATGCCGAGGAGGAAGTGATGTCACCAGCCCAGGCTAAGGAACAGGCAGACTACGAGGGACCACCTAGCAACAGGCATTTAGAGGTAAGTGAAAAAAAAAAATATCCAAATATTTTTTTGGTTTTTTTTTTAGGATTTTTTATGTATGTTTGTTTTTTTGGGTGGAACCCCACTTTAAGCCTGTTGGTAGTGGCAGTATGTATTTTAATTATAAAAAATATTTCTCTTTTGTACTACTTGGCGTGGCAGATGCAAACTACTGCTTCAGCTATATTGATATCGGATCATATGGAAGTACCTGCGATTCCCGTATTTTTATAAATTCTTCTCTTGGTCAAATGCTAAGAAATAACCAGCTACAGATTCCTGACAACTGTCCACTTCCTGGCACTAGTGAACCCCCACTACCCTATGTCTTTATAGCTGATGAGGCTTTTGCATTGGGGCAACACCTAATGAGGCCTTACTCGAACCAGAATCTGAGTACACCCAAGAAGGTCTTCAATTACCGTCTCACAAGGGCAAGAAGGGTGGTTGAGTGCACCTTTGGCATTCTGGCTAATAAATGGTGTGTGTTACACACGCCTATAGCCTTAAACATCGAGAACGCAATTCTTGCTGTCAAAGCAGCATGTGTGCTCCATAATTTTGTTAGGGTACGTGATGGGTACTGTTTTGAGGATTCCCTAATGCACGACCTGGAGAGTGCACACCTCAGTGCTACTAGGGGATCTACCGATGGCAACAGTGTTCGAGAGGCATTTACCTCATACTTTGTTTCACCGGCTGGTGAAGTAGCATGGCAGTTGGATGCTATTTAATAAACCAATTACTCAGTTATTTAAATATATCTTTTTCTGATCTTGCTGTTTGTTGAAAGCCTGTATAGGTAATGATTTAAGTTTTGTAATAATTTTGTAATACTTAACTATACTGTGGATAATGTATTGCATACTATTAGTTGGTTTTATAGAAATAAACTGTTATAATAAAATAAATCATACTTTGTTTTGGGCTGTATTGATATTGATCATTCATTATGACATGTATGATATGTGTTACAGATTATAGTCACACGACAAGGCATACACCATAATTTGGCTATGTTTCCACTTGTGCGACTTTTCATGCGATTTGGGCCTGAAAAGTCGTATGGCATGTGGTACCCAATGAATATAGTCACAGGACAAGGCATACACCATGATTTGGCTATGTTTCCACTTGTGCGACTTTTCATGCGATTTGGTCATGAAAAGTCGTATGTCATGTGGTACCCAATGAATATAGTCACAGGACAAGGCATACACCATGATTTGGCTATGTTTCCACTTGTGCGACTTTTCATGCGATTTGGTCATGAAAAGTCGTATGTCATGTGGTACCCAATGAATATAGTCACAGGACAAGGCATACACCATGATTTGGCTATGTTTCCACTTGTGCGACTTTTCATGCGATTTGGGCATGAAAAGTCGTATGTCATGTGGTACCCAATGAATATAGTCACACGACAAGGCATACACCATGATTTGGCTATGTTTCCACTTGTGCGACTTTTCATGCGATTTGGTCATGAAAAGTCGTATGTCATTACACAGATATTGCTTCCATCAAACAATAATTGAAGGAAATGCACGCATGTTTGGCGACACAATAGTGGAAACATAGTCGTTCATATTCGTTTAATTGCGCAACACCCGCATAATAAACAGACATAAGAAAATTGTTAACTTACGTTTTTCACTATGTTGGCTGTTGGTCATGATGTCCCAATCTTCAAAGGACCCACGGCAGATCTCCAGCCACGCATTGTCCTTCTTGATTTGATCCCTATATGTGGGATCGTCTTTGTCATAGAGACATGGGCGCTGTCTCACAAGCCTTATCAGGCATTTGTTATCTATTGGCTCACGGTGAACCACCTCCCTTCTGCTGAGGCCTGACATTCTGCTCAATACTACTGTCGGCAAGACAAAATGGTGACAGTGACAGAGTGATGGAGGAAGAAGGGAGGGAGGGAGGGGGCAGCATGAGCTTTTTTTTTACTATTTCCTGTCAAGTCGCTTTCATATAGATGGGGATCCGACTTGCAGGCGACTTACATTGAGTTGAATGGGTACAAGTCGCCTACAAGTCGGATAGAAGTAGTACAGGAACCTTTTCTGAAGTCGGAGTGACTTCAGTAGTGTCAATTAAGACGCTCCCATTGACTACAATGCTAATCTAAATGCAAAGCGACTTGGGGCGACTTGAGGGCTCCCAAGTCGGATCCCAAGTCGTTGTAGTGTGAACCGACCCTTAGTTATATTAAAAAATAGTGGTTAATGCAGGGCGTTGCAGGGGCACCATATGTAGCCAAGGCTCCCGTTTTGAAGGTGGGCGTTAGTAAAAACTCTTGTACGTAACAGTGAGTTAATGGTTTGAAGAGGCTAATATTTATAAGGTAAAAAAAGAAAATAGAAAAAATAATATAAAGTGTCCTTTTATATTAGCAATCTCTCAATGAAAATCAAAGTAAGAAAGGTTACAAGCTTCAATGGTTTGACGTGGGGGGGCTCTGGAGTATGGTGCAACTCCCTATGGTAGCGCAGCGTCTGCTGACTGTGAGGCAGCGCTATGTGAATTAAATAGATCCCCCCACCGGAAATGCGACGGGCCCGGAAGGGAGCGGCGCATCCCGGTCCGACCACTGGCTGCTGCGCATGCGCCGAAAGACGCCGCCGACACAGCGGCGCACGGCCAGTGCAACAGCAGCAAGGCGGGGGCTAGAGAGAACCCGCTGGCTACCGCGCATGTGCCGAGCGACGCTGCCAGTACGGCGGCGCTCGGCCAATGCAACAACAGCAGAGACGGGGACTAAGAGGGAGCCCGAGGGCACCCCGTGTCCCCGTCAATTGCCGCACATCCGGTCGAAGGAAGGGAACGGATGTGCGGCACTGGGTGGTCGAGTTTACCGACCGAGGACCATAAAGCCAGCCGAGCGATCAGGACCAGGGGAAAGAACCATGGGACCGTGGATGAGGAAGGAGCAGAAAAATAAGATAATTTGCAAAACGCACAGACAAAATTGAAAAAATAACAAAATAAGTATACTCATAAGAAAATTATATAATACTCAAAGAGTGTGTACAATGGTATCCACATTTGGAACTAGATGAGATAGATAATACATTTATAAATCAAGCAAACATCTTTGTAAAATAAAATAAACAGTCTTAAACATAGTTAGTATTTCGTTGTAAGCTAGCATGGAAAAATGGCTACAGATTATTTTGTTTGTTATGTAATTGGTTATGGCTATGAACTAAGTTTAATGAAACATATGAGTTATTGATATAATTACATAGAACGAGCAATGTTAAAAATTCCAAAACTATGAAATTGTCATTATTCTGAACAAGGTTAGACCCAACTCTAAGATAATTGACGTATATATGCTAATAAGGGTTCCATTATGGGAGATGGGGTGCATTTAAAGAAACGGTTTATATGTTTGGGTCTCATTGAGCCCTGGCGCTCAAGTAGTGTTCAGGCGCTCTATCCATAAAGTCTCTTTTTGTAAGATGAATTTATCCCATTTGCCACCTCTGGGATTCTTAGGGACGACGGCCAGAACAGCGAAAGAGACAGAGGAAGTGTCAAAACGATGGTAGAAGTCGAGGTGTCGGCTAATGGGAGTGAGCATCTTGCCGTTCCCCAAATAATAAGTGGTCATTAATCCTCTGTCTCAGCTGTCTGGCAGTCTTCCCTACGTAGAAGGCCCCACATCTGCATGTCATCAGATATATCACATCTTGTGTACTACATGTAGCGCAAAATTTGGGATAGTAAACCTCACCATTAGGGAGTAAAACTTGGTGTCCAGGTAGTACCCATGGGCAGAATGTGCAGTTACCACAATGTGATGTGCCCAATGGTAATTTAGGTGCGTGTAGATTATGAGCGGTGTAGTGACTGGACACAAGTTTATCTCTAAGGGAATTGGTGCGTCTAAATACAATTTCCGGGTACGTGTTAACATATTTTTTTAGAATTGGGTCTTCTTGTAAGAGATGCCAATGTGTACCCAAAATGCTCCTAATATCCTCATGGTGGGATGAGAATTTAGTGATTAGTTTGACTGTGGGTTCATTTGAATGTGTTCTAGCTTTATACATTGACGGGGACACAGGAGCCCTCGGGCTCCCTCTTAGTCCCCACCTCTGCAGTTGTTGCATTGGCCGAGCGCCGCCGTACTGGCAGCGTCACTCGGCACATGCGCGGCAGCCAGTGGGTTCTCTCTAGTCCCCGCCTTGCTGCTGTCGCGCTGGCCGTGCGCCGCTGTGTCGGCGGTGTCTTTCGGCGCATGCGCAGCAGCCAGTGGTCGGACCGGGATGCGCCACGCCCTTCCGAGCCTGTCAAATTTCCGGTGGGGGGATCTATTTAATTCACATAGCGCTGCCTCACAGTCAGCAGACGCTGCGCTACCATAGGGAGCTGCACCATACTCCAGAGCCCCCCACATCAAATGAGGTAAGCTGCTTCCATTGAAGCTTGTAACCTTTCTTACTTTGATTTTCACTGAGAGATTGCTAATATAAAAGGACACTTTATATTATTTTTTCTTTTTTTAACCTTATAAATATTAGCCTCTTCAAACCATTAACTCACTGTTACATACAAGAGTTTTTACTAACGCCCAACTTCAAAACGGGAGCCTTGGCTACATATGGTGCCCCTGCAACGCCCTGCATATACCGCTATTTTTTTATATAACTAAGTGATTATCCAGCCTACCAGCTGAAAGATTACATCTATTTGTGTTCCATCATACCTGACTACACAGGGTAATCTGTGTTTATATACATTTCATTCATTAGTATATTGGATCCACTTCCTCTTAACCACTTCAGCCCCGGAAGGATTTACCCCCTTCCTGACCAGAGCACTTTTTACAATTTGGCATTGCATCGCTTTAACTGCTAATTGCGCGGTCATGCAATGCTGTACCCAAACGAAATTTGCATCCTTTTCTTCCCACAAATAGAGCTTTCTTTTGAAAAATCCAAAATGTATTCGGCCACATGTCTTTGGTAAAAAAAAATGTCAATAAGCGTATATTTATTGGTTTGCGCTAAAGTTATAGTGTCTACAAACTACGGTACATATTCTGGAATTTACCCAGCTTTTAGTTTATGACTGCCATTTCTTGAGGTGCTAAAATGGCAGGGCAGTACAAAACCCCCCCAAATGACCCCATTTTGGAAAGTAGACACCCCAAGGAAATTGCTGAGAGGCATGTTGAACCCATTGAATATTATTTTTTTTGTCCCAAGTGATTGAATAATGACAAAAAAAAAAAATTACAAAAAGTTGTTACTAAATGATATATTTCTCACACAGGCCATAGGCATATGTGGAATTGCACCCCAAAATACATTTAGCTGCTTCTCCTGAGTATGGGGATACCACATGTGTGGGACTTTTTGGGAGCCTAGCCACGTACGGGGCCCCGAAAACCAAGCACCACCTTCAGGATTTCTAAGGGCGTAAATTTTTTATTTCACTCCTCACTACCTATCACAGTTTTGAAGGCCATAAAATGCCCATATGGGGGGGCGTGGCTTCGGCATGGCGGCGTGAGGACGCTTGTACTGTGAGCTCCCGGCCAGCGGCACCCGTGCAGCATACCAACGACACGATACCCCACATTACCAGCATCTACCAGCACTACAGACGGCTTGGAGACCGAACCGCCGCTAACAGCACACTACTATGGATCGCTATTTAATACAGCTCAAACTGTCTGCCTCTACCCTGGCGGTATCCAAGATGGCGCCGACCAGTCATGTGACGGGGGATTCCCAGGGAGAGAAGATCACCTGTGGAGGCTCGCAGCGGCAGGGAGAAGACTTCACGATACCGCCATACCCCCCCCCATCAGTGACCTATCTCCCTGCCTGCCAAGATCGCTGGCAGTATCACCTGATGTTGAAGAGGAGCTGCCCAGCTCCATACAGACCTCTCCATACACCTCTCCCTGCCACGCTACCTCTGGCTTCAGCACAGCAAACATCTCACAACTACAGGACACAGTAAGTACCCCAGCTACATCATCCCAGCAGTTAGAGCCTGTATTCATTGCTGATCCTACCCACAAGCTATGGACACTATTACAGCAGCTCCCCACCAGAGATGATTTTGAATCACTAGCCTCTAGAATGGAGATGGCCATGAGGGGAGAGATACAGTCTGTTAAACAGGAAGTCGCAGTGCTAGATACACGCATTACAGCAGTGGAGCAGGAACAGGGAGCAATGTCCCAGAATATACAGGCCGTGCAGTCTTCACACTCTGAAATTAATTACCAATTTCTCCAGCTACAACTACTCCTAGATGATTTAGAGAATCGCAGTCGCAGACAGAACATACGCCTGAGGGGAATTCCTGAGTCCATCACACAATCTGAGCTCCGCGCATCGGTGACCTCCATTTTTAACCGTTACTTAGATCACCCGCGAGACACGGCTATTACCATAGACCGCGTCCACAGAACTCTCGGCCCTAACCCGAACTTACCAGACAGACCCAGGGATGTCCTCTGTTGCCTGCATTCCTTTAGCCTCAAGGAAGAAATCTTGCGACAGGCATGGCACGTGGGTATTTTGGAGTTCGATGGCGCGGCCATCCACCTGCTCCCAGATATTTCCAGGAGAACTCTGATGATGAGAAGAGCGCTTAAACCACTTCTAGACGGTATCGGTGAGAAGGGTCTCACATACAAATGGGGCCACCAGTTCCACCTTATTGTCCGTAAGGGTGCGGACGCCTTTGCCCTGCGTCACCCCTCAGAGCTTCCACGCCTGTTCACTTTCGCTGGGATGAACCCAGTCGCTGTCCCCAACTGGCTCCTGGCGAATGTGCAGTCGAACCCACAACGTCGGCCCTCGGATGGAAGACAACAATAGGGTCCGTGTGTTCACCCCTCGCTGCATCAAAGCACTTTTTTCCCTCCTTGGGGGTTGGGGGGGGCCCCCCTTTTTTTTTTTCTTCGTTGCTTTGGTTTTTTTCTATTACCGAAGGAGAGCCCAACCGCCCCACAGTCGGTTTTACCGGAGCTCACCAGTTCCGCTTAATGCCTTGAGCCACTCTGAGACATACCTGACTTTCCCGAACGAACACTCCACGGGACTCCCCGCACAAACAGTGTACACTGCGTTGCTCCAGAGTCATGGAGAGGGGGTCTTCTGGGAGGTTTTTTTTTTTTCTCCCCCATCCCCCCCCCCTTTTTTTTTTTTCTTCCTTTAGCCTGGAGCACAGCAGCCGGACCCATCGCACGAAGACAGAAGAAGCCCGAGGACTTGTCCAATGCTACGGGTGATGGGGAAAGTACTTGATTCAACAGTTAATTTACATGAGCTCATCCCCTACTGTTTTATACTGTTAGATTGCTTTTTGTCTGTTTCTTCCTATGGGCGTGTGGGGGTGGGTGTCGGATTCGTGTTCCCACATCGCCTCCACTCACATGCTCTGTTAGGTCAGAGGCAGGTATAATCACAGCATTTATGGGGTGCATTTACCTTTTTGACGCTTCACTGGTCTCCTTGGCGGCTCCAATGCCCATTAGCGTTGGACCGCCTACAAAGGGCCCCATATAGGGAGACACTCTCTGAATTGCCGCAGAGAGCGGGTCGGGTTTCTTTCCAGGTGGGCCTAGGATGGCAGGGATGGTCCCCTGGTGAGACACGAAAGTGGTAAACCCGGTGCCAAACACAGGGGAGACTAGGAAGTGTCTCTAGAGCTGGAGTACTGTTAATCTTCTTACTCTTTCCGTGCGCTACTTGGCGTACCGGGCCCGATTCTAGGGCATTAGATAACCTTTAATTGTTAACTTTTCAGTATTAATTTTGCTGCTTGTACATGTTTTTATGTTCAGTTCTCCAATGTTAGATTTACAATGACTGTTTTATCTTTCATGTTGGTAATGATATTTCATTAATATGCAAATGTTGCTGCAGGGGTTCCAATGGCTGGGACTCCGCGCTTGACCATGCCCTACCTCCTCCCACAGTAGGAATACTATGCCCTGGTGGCAGTAGCTCTCTTGTACGGAGTTACACCTCTTGATAGACCCCATACCTTTTTTCGTATCTTTCTTCTTCCTCTCTATACTTTAGCTTCTCTCACTTCCCTCAACTCCCCCTTTTTTGTCCACTTCCGCCTTCCCCCCTCTTCTCCTCTTTCCTTTTTCTATACCCTCTCACCACCTAGGGAGCAGACACTCTACCATTATGGCTCTCAAATTCCTTTCTTGGAACATTAACGGATTGAACGCTCCTGAGAAGCGGACCAGCTGTCTGTCTGAACTCTGGAGACATAGAGCGCACGTAGTCTTTCTCCAAGAGACTCACTTTCGGGCAGACAAGGTCCCGAGGCTTACTAACAAGTCCGGTGGCCTACCATAGTACTTCTACTTCCTCTAAATCCAAGGGGACAAGTATTCTACTATCCAAATCTCTACACTGGCAGTTCCTGGATAAAATCCGGGATCAAGAGGGCAGGTTCCTGCTTTTGAAGGGCAAAATTGATTCTCACACATTTACTCTTTCAAATTTCTACTTACCTAACACGAATCAAGCTCAGGTCTTAGTAACTTTCCTAACAAAGTTGGAGCCCTTCCGTGAGGGAACGCTCGTCCTGGGGGGAGACTTTATCTTCACCTTAGATCCATCTAAGGACTCATCTGCCCAATCATCATCCCTACCTCAAGGTGCAAGGCGAGCTCTGAGAGACCTGCTGCATGACCATCAATTGGTTGATATATGGAGAATTTTCCATTCCCAAGAACAAGATTTCTCCTTCTATTCTCCGACCCACAGATCCTACGCCAGGATTGATTTTTTCCTAATACAACACTCTGCAATTTCCTTAGCCTCCAAAGCAGAGATAGGCCAGATAACACTATCTGACCATGCTCCAGTTTTCCTGGACCTCACTCTCCCATGCTCACACTCAAAGACACCATCTTGGCGTCTGAACGAAACACTTCTCAAGGACCCTGAAACAGTGGTGGAGATCAGCAGAGAACTTCGCTCCTATTTTGAAAACAACACTGGCTCTGTGTCTAACCCTCTCTCAGTGTGGTCAGCACATAAATGCTACATTAGGGGGATCTTCATCAAACTTGGCCATGCGGCCAAGCAACGCCGCGCCAAAACTCTGACAGACCTTTTGACAAAACTTCAAGTTTTGGAGAAGCTACATAAAGTTTGCCCTGACCACACATCGGAAGCAGAGTTACTTCGGACTAGAGAGGCAATCAGAGAGCATTCCCTTTACAGGGCCAAACATATCCTGCTCAAGGCTCGCCGCTCTTTTTATGAGTATGGAGATAAATGTGACCGTTTGTTGGCCAATGCATTAAGAACTAAACGCACACAATCATACATCCCTGCTCTCTTGACCCCATCAGGGTCCAAGATTCATGCTTCCACGGACCTAGCAGCCGCCTTTCGAGATTTCTATTCAAAGCTTTATAATTTAGATGCAGTACAGTCCGTTGGATCTTCGGCCCCCTCCCTCTCAAACATTCAGGAATACCTTCAAGAGGCCAAACTCCCTTCTCTTAGGGAAGCCGAACGGAAACTACTATCCCAACCTCTCCACATAGATGAGCTTGCAAATTCGTTGACGGATACACAGCCGGGGAAGGCCCCCGGTCCTGATGGCTTTACGCTCCTATACTACAGGACATTTCAGACACAGCTGGCCCCCCACTTCATCACAGCCTTCAATGCCATACTCAAAGGACATACCGTTCCCCCTGACATGCTGCGAGCTTCTATTTCTGTTCTTCCGAAGTCCGGGAAGGACCCACTGCTGTGCTCCAGCTACAGGCCCATTTCTCTTCTGAATTGCAACATCAAACTCCTCACGAAAATCATAGCCTCGAGGCTCAACAGTCTAATGCAACGCCTGGTTGCGCTTGACCAGGTGGGCTTCATTCAGACGCGAGAAGCGAGAGATAACACCATCCGGACATTAAATGTCATAGAGAAGGCTAGGCGATCCAACACCCCTCTTTTACTCCTATCCACCGATGCGGAAAAGGCTTTTGATAGGGTGGACTGGGTATTTCTCCGGGAAGCACTCTGTTCTTTTGGAATGCTGAAGTCTATCCTAGACTGGATCTCTGCCCTCTATTCCAAACCCACAGCCACGGTAAGGGTGAACGGGGTGAACTCGGACATCTTTGCAATTTCCAATGGTACCAGGCAGGGGTGCCCCCTTTCCCCTCTACTATTTGTCCTTTCCCTAGAGCCATTTCTTCGCCATGTAAAAGACAACCCAAATATCAGTGGTGTCCATTCTGACCACTATCAACACAAAGTAGCAGCGTATGCGGACGATCTTTTATTTTATATCACTAAACCTATAACATCCCTGCCTTCATTGTTACAAGAATTGAAAAGCTATGGTAATCTCTCCAACTTCAAAGTTAACCTCCAAAAGTCAGAAGCTCTGAATATTTCGGTACCAGACCATACACTGACAGGCATTCGTCCCTTCTTCCCATTTAAATGGGCCACCCGTTCTATTCAATACTTAGGTACCAGAATACCTGCAAATCCAAAGGATGTTTTTGCCCTGAATTTTCAACCCTTCCTATCAACGCTCACTACAGATCTTAGGAGATGGGATCCACTCGCTTTGTCTTGGTTCGGCCGATGCAACGTACTGAAGATGAACGCAATGCCACGGCTTCTTTATTTGCTACAAGCCTTACCTGTCAAATTACCGCAAACTTTCGTTCACGAGGTCCGTTCGAGGTTCATTAAGTTCATATGGTGGGGTGGACACCCTCGAATAGGTAGGACGTTGCTGCGAAGGCCGAAGCTGAGGGGAGGCATTGGATTCCCAGACCCTGCTCTCTATTACACAGCGACGCACATGACTCGGGTGATTGACTGGTGCCGACACAGGGAATGGAAAATCTGGCTCACGCTAGAGCAGGAGATGGCACGGGGCCCATTGGCTGGCCTGCCTTGGGCATGTGGGCGGTTGGACCCTTACCTGACCACTCACCCGTTGATTGGCCCCTCTCTTGCCGAGATAGAAAGATTTTTTCGTCTTTCCTCACTGCCTAATTTCCCTTCTCCCATGACTCCAATCTTGGGACATCCTAGATTTCCCATGGGCCTGTCAGACCCGGTCTTTACCAGACAAGCCCCGAAAAGACTCTTACGCGCATCTCATTTCCTAGGACCCACAGGCTGGATCCCCACAGGGACATTACCAGCAGGACAGGCACCCATCTCATTGGATAGTTGGAGAGCAGGGCAGCTCTCCTACTGCCTCAGCTCTCTACCCAAATATACGCTCTTTTCTAGACAACTCCATTCCTTCGAAGAAGTGATGGCCCAATCCGAGGCTCCCTTTCTAGGTCTTACAGAACACTGATGTACATACAAGCTACCACAGACCCTCCCTTTTTAACCAAGTGGGAAAAAGACCTACAAACCACATTTACCACCCCACAGAAGGAACGCACACTCTTCTTCGCTCATAAATCGTCACTTTGCAGCAAATATCAGGAAATTTCCTATAAATTGACCACACGCTGGTATCGCACTCCGGCCGTTTTGGCCAAAATATTTCCCAATCAATCTGACCATTGCTGGCATTGCGAACAACAAGCTGGTACTATTCTACACATTTTTTGGGATTGCCCCAAACTACAAACTTTCTGGCAACCTGTCCTCCGACTCATCCACAAATTCACAGACATTTCCTTAACCAATGACCCCGCTGCTGTGCTCCTCAACCTCACCCCCATGTCAAGTAAGCGATACCACAAATCTCTACTTAAACACCTACTCAACGCTGCTAGAGCTTGCATCCCAAGTCAATGGAAGCAACAATCTGCCCCCACGGTGGCCCATTGGTTCGCGAGGGTTAATGACATTGAGCGAATGGAAGACCTGACGGCAACGATCCGGGATAAATCCGAGGAACATAAGACCAGGTGGTTTTATTGGACACAGTTCTGCTTCTCAGAGGAATACCTCCGCGCGACATAGTTTGGCCAAGATGTATGCCAGAGGCTCTTGTTCCAAACCATGGCCTTCAGATGGCCTGGAGAGCTTAGGGCGGTCCTTGCTCTCTGGGTGGACTTCTACTTCTACCCCCTTCACTTTACCATCACATCCCCTCCTTCCCCCCCTCTTTTCCTTTACTCAGTCCCTCTCCCCCAGTCTCTTTTCTTTTTTCTTCTTTATTCACTTCCTCTCCTTTAAATAAAAAAAATGGTATGTTTCGACCCCAGCTGGTCACACCACAGTACCCTTCCCCTAGGTGAGGATACCCAAATCCTCCATGGATACCAGGGCTAATCCCTAGAGTATTATTAGTGATTAATTGCCCTGTCGAGGAGAAGCCCTAGTCTTATACCTCCTGGGTATCTCGGTATCTTTTATACGTATAGAGCTGTCTCTGTTATAATATCTTGAGTTTACTTATATTTTGTTCAGATACCACTACCTGGTGTTCATATGTAAGCTATTTTGTTTGAACAACATATTCTGTGAAGTTATCATTTCATTGTATGTCGCATACCACTAAATAAAAAATTAGACAAAAAAATGCCCAGGTGGCACAAAACCCCCCCCAAATGACCCCATTTTGGAAAGTAGACATCCCAAGCTATTTGCTGAGAGGCATGTTGAGTCAATGGAATATTTTATATTTTGACACAAGTTGCGGGGAAAGTGACAATATTTTTTTTTTTTGCACAAAGTTGTCACTAAATGATATATTGTTCAAACATGCTGTGGGCATATGTGGAATTACACCCCAAAATACATTCTGCTGCTTCTCCTGAGTACGGGGATACCACATGTGTTGGACTTTTTGGGAGCCTAGCTGCATACGGGGCCCCGAAAACCAATCACCGCCTTCAGGATTTCTAAGGGCGTAAATTTTTGATTCACTCCTCACTACCTATCACAGTTTCGAAGGCCATAAAATTCCAAGATAGCACAAATCCTCCCCAAATGACCCCATTTTGGAAAGTAGACACCCCAAGCTATTTGCTGAGAGGCATGGTGAGTATTTTGCAGCTCTCATTTGTTTTTGAAAATGAAGAAAGACAAGAAAAATTTTTTTTTTTCTTTTTTCTAATTTTAAAACTTCGTGACAAAAAGCGAGGTGTGCAAAATACTCACTATACCTCTCAGCAAATAGCTTAGGGTGTCTACTTTCCAAAATAGGGTCATTTGGGGGTGTTCTGTGCCACCTGGGCATTCCATGGCCTCCGAAACTGTGATAGGCAGTGAAGAGTGAAATCAAATATTTACGCCCTTAGAAAGCCTGAAGGCGGTGCTTGGTTTTCGGGGTCCCGTACGCGGCTAGGCTCCCAAAAAGTCTCACATGTGGTATCCCCGTACTCAGGAGAAGCAACAGAATGTATTTTGGGGTGTAATTTCACATATTCCCATGGCATGTTTGAGCAATATATCATTTAGTGACAACTTTGTGCAAAAAAAAAATTGTCTTTTTCCCGCAACTTGTGTCACAATATAAAATATTCCATGGACTCTACATGCCTCTCAGCAAATAGCTTGGGGTGTCTACTTTTCAAAATTGGGTCATTTGGGGGGGTTTGAACTGTCCTGGCATTTTATGCACAACATTTAGAAGCTTATGTCACACATCACCCACTCTTCTAACCACTTGAAGACAAAGCCCTTTCTGACACTTTTTGTTTACATGAAAAAATAATTTTTTTTTTGCAAGAAAATTACTTTGAACCCCCAAACATAATATATTTTTTTAAAGCAAATGCCCTACAGATTAAAATGGTGGGTGTTTAATTTTTTTTTTTTTCACACTGTATTTGCGCAGCGATTTTTCAAACACTTTTTTGGGAAAAAACACACTTTTTTAAATTTTAATGCACTAAAACACACTATATTGCCCAAATGTTTGATGAAATAAAAAACATGATCTTAGGCCGAGTACATGGATACCAAACATGACATGCTTTAAAATTGCGCACAAACGTGCAGTGGCGACAAACTAAATACATTTTTAAAAGAATTCAAAAGCCTTTACAGGTTACCAATTTAGATTTACAAAGGAGGTCTACTGCTAAAATTATTGCCCTTGATCTGACCTTCGCAGTGATACCTCACATGCATGGTGCAATTGCTGTTTACATTTGACGCCAGACCGACGCTTGCGTTCGCCTTTGCGCGAGAGCAGGTGGGGACAGGGGTGCTTTTTTTTTTTTTTGCTTTTTTTTATTGCTTTTTTATCTTATTTTTAAACTGTTCCTTTCATTTTTATTTTTATTTTAATCATTTTTATTGTTATCTCAGGGAATGTAAATATCCCCTATGATAGTAATAGGTACTAGGTGACAGGTACTCTTTTTTGAAAAAAACGGGCTCTATTAGACCCTAGATCTCTCCTCTGCCCTCAAAGCATCTGACCACACCAAGATCGGTGTGATAAAAGGCTTTCCCAATTTCCCAATGGCGCTGTTTACATCCGGCGAAATGTCATGAAATGCTAGTAGCTTCCGGTTTAGTAGGCCATAGAGATGTTTGGAGCCACTCTGGCCTCTGATCACCTCTATGGTCAGCTGGCTGAATCACCGGCTGCATTCTCAGGTTCCCTGTTAGGACAGGAGAGCCAGAGAAAAACATGGAAGATGGTGGGGGGGATTCCCTCCCACTGCTTGTAAAAGCAGTCTAGAGGCTAATTAGCCGATAGGATTGCTTTTACATGAAAGCCGACCGCTGGCTGAAAAGAATGATACCAAGATGATACCTAAACCTGCAGGCATCATTCTGGTAAAACCACTCAAAGTCCAGCAACATACCAGTACGTTGCTGGTCCTTGTTGGGCATATATTGTAAACTATTTTTTCATGCAGCCTGTGGGCTGAACGAAAAAAAGAGATTGATCGGTGGGTATGCCCGGAATACCTCCCTTCATCCACCCACTTCTAATGATGGGCATACATGCACCGTATATATATGCCGAAGCATGGGGGCATCCTCCCGCAAAAGTTAGGAGCAAATCGATCCGCGCTGCAATTGAATGGCGTACCTGCTAAGCAAATGATGGTTAACAACAAAACAAAATAACATTACAGTATAACAGTAATGCCCCGTGCACACGGTCGGACTTTGTTCGGACATTCCGACAACAAAATCCTAGGATTTTTTCCGACGGATGTTGGCTCAAACTTGTCTTGCATACACACGGTCACAAAAAGTTGTTGGAAAATCCGATCATTCTGAACGTGGTGACGTAAAACACGTACGTCGGGACTATAAACGGGGCAGTGGCCAATAGCTTTCATCTCTTTATTTATTCTGAGCATGCGTGGCACTTTGTCCGTCGGATTTGTGTACACACGATCGGAATTTCCGACAACGGATTTTGTTGTCGGAAAATTTTATATCCTGCTCTCAAACTTTGTGTGTCGGAAAATCCGATGGAAAATGTGTGATGGAGCCTACACACGGTCGGAATTTCCGACAACAAGGTCCTATCACACATTTTCCGTCGGAAAATCCGACCGTGTGTACGGGGCATTAGAGCTCTTGCACACTGGGGCGGTTTGCAGGTGCTATTGCGCTAATAATAGCGCCTGCAAACCGCCCTGAAAGTGCCGCTGCTTTCATTCCAGTGTGCAAGCCCCGAGGGCTTGCACACTGGAGCGATGCGCTGGCAGGACGGTAAAAAAAGTCCTGCCAGCAGCATCTTCGGAGCGGTGAAATCAATGGGACGGCGCGGCTATACCGCCGGCAAAGCGCCTCTGCAGAGGCGCTTTGCGGTGGTATTTAACCCTTTCTCGGCCGCTAGCGGGGGGTAAAACCGCCCCGCTAGCGGCCGCATACCGACGGTAAAACGCCGCTAATAATAGCGGCGTTTTACCGCCGACGCCGCCCCCCGCCCCAGTGTGCAAGGGCTCTTAGACTTACCATACCTGCAAATCAAATACAAAAAAAAATAGTAAAAAATAAAACATTTAACGCAACCTGTGCCTAAAATATATATATGCCGAAGCATGGGGGCATCCTCCCACAAAAGGCAGGAGCAAATCGCTCCTCCACCCACTGCTGCCCCCACGCTTCGGCATATATGCTGAAATTGCAAACATGGTAAAACATAATAACAATAAAACATTGCAGAATAGAATACAGTATAAAAGAGCAGAACAATAGAGAGAGAGAGAACAATAAAACGACAACTATTTTTGTTTTTTTTTATTTTATATTTATTTGTGTTTTTATTTTTCTTATTTTTTTTACACTTTTTTTTAGTAACTTTAACTTTTGTAACTGGTACTAGGTTTGGGTCTCTCAAAATGCGATGGCATCTTGGGAGACCCTGTGAAAGTGTGTCCTAGTCTGTGCAAAGCTGTACCCTACGCTAAAACTCAACTAGTGTATGGTAGCGTTCAAAACATTCACCAATGCATAGACCAGGATTGTCAGGACAGGAAGGACAATAATACCGGGTGTCATGCCTAAATCCGCGCTTGCTACAGACACGACATCTTCTTTGGGGGGCTCGTTGGGTAGGGGTACTCGAGAGGACATAAGGAAAATGCCTCTCATGCAGCTGGCTTACTGCATTTGGTTGGGGAAGGTGAGGTGGAGCACCGTCTGGAAACAGAAGGGCTCTGACGATCTCTTCCTGGAATTTAAGGAAGGATCCAGTCTGTCCTGAAGCTCTGTATAGCACATGAGCGTTCAGCAAAGCCAATTGAAATAACTAAACAGACACTTTTTTGTACCAGCGTCTGGCCTTACGGGCAACTAGGTACGGCGCCAACAACTGGTCGTTGAGGTCCACCCCTCCCATATTTTGGTTATATTCGTGGACACAGAGGGGTTTCTCCACAACACCAGTCGCCGTAGGAATTTGGACCGTCGTGTCTGCATGAAGGGAGGTAAGAACGAAAACATTCTTATTATCCCTCCACTTCATAGCGAGCAAGTTATTACACTGCAAGCAGGCTCTCTCCCCCAGCCTAAGACGGGAATCTACAAGCCGCTGGGGAAAGCCCCGGCGATTAGGTCGCACGGTGCCACATGCTCCAATCTGTTGATCAAACAAGTGACTAAAAAGTGGCACGCTCATGTAATAATTGTCCACGTACAAGTGGTACCCCTTTCCGAATAAGGGTGACACCAAGTCCCACACTATCTTGCCAGCGCTTCCTATGTAGTCAGGGCACTTTGTCAGCTCTACGTGACTATCTTTGCCCTCGTAAACCATAAAACTACATGTATAGCCTGTGGCCCTGTCACAGAGCTTATACATCTTGACCCCGTATCTGGCACACTTGCTGGGAAGGTACTGTTTGAATGACAAGTGGCCAGAAAATTTAATCAGGGACTCATCAACGCAGACAACTTGATGGGGAGTAAACAAGTCTGCAAAACGCTGGTTGAAGTGGTTTACGAGGGGCCGAATTTTGTAGAGCCGATCGTATTCAGGGTCTCCACGAGGAAGACAGAGTTCATTGTCATTGAAGTGCATGAACCGCAAAATCTGCTCGTATTGTGCCCTGGCCATGGAAGCAGAGAACACGGGCATATGGTGAATTGGGTCAGTGGACCAATATGACCGCGACTCTTTTTGGTTATGCCCATGAGGAGGGAAAGGCCCAGAAAGATCTTAAATTCAGAGACCGTAATTGGTCTCCAATCTCTGGCAAGGGAGGACTGGGGAATAGTGGCGATGTGTTGACCAGCGTATAAATTGCTTTGGTCCACAATAGATCTATAGAGATCTTCGGTGAAAAACAGCGAATAAAAATTCAGTGGCGTAAAATCAACTGTTTCCACCTGAATTCCGGGTTGGCCAGTGAATTTGGGAAGTACGGGTGCTGCAGAAGTGGTGGGTTCCCAATTCGGATTGGCGAATGCAGCAGGAAGGGCACTATGGGCACAATGGGCCTGTGTTCGTCTTCTTGGTGGCAGCGGGACACTACTATGCTTGCCACCTCGCCAGCTTGAACTGCATTTATGGGACTCGCCACGTCACCACGTGATACTGCAGTGCTGGATGTATGACCAGGGTGTACTAGGCCGCTGGTGCTTGCCAGTTCACCAGAAGGAATAGCGGTGCTAGTACTGCTCTGCTTCATACGAGGGACCTTCGGTTCTTGCACTTCACGGACAGAAGAAGAAGATTGGGGTCTGGTACGCCTGACCTTAGCAGGGACCACAACTCCGTCATCAGAGCTATCTGTCATGGAGCCGCTGTCCTCTACAGGATCGTATTCTGAGCCTGAATATGACAGATGAGTGACTTCCTCTTCACTATCTGTCATGCTCAGAAACGTGTAGGCCTCTTCACTAGTGTACCTTCGATTTGCCATTTTGGGCTCTAAATTTAGGGGTACACTAGTGAGACTCACATATATGACCCTAAAAACGTAACTTATATCACCGCTGGGCAATTAGAGGGTTAAACCTTTATAAGGTAATAAACGGCAGGTGCCCTAAAACTATAATAAACTATAAAAAACAAACTAACTAACCAGCGTCACCCGTAACACTTATACGGTGATCGCTGGTGAAAGGGTTAACTAGGGGGAAATCAGGGGGTTAAAACCTTTACTAGGTAGTATATGGGGGTCCCTGTCGCTATAAAACGCTGACGGCGAACCTATATACTTACCTCCCTAACTAGCGTCACCAGTGACACTAATACAGCGATCAGAAAAACGATCGCTTAGTGACACTGGCGACGGCGGGTGACCAAGGGGTTAACCTTTATTGGGGGGGTTAGGGGGGTACTCTGGACCTAAAGGGGGGTACCCCAGACCTAAAGGGGGCTAACCCTAACTGCCCTAACACTTATAATTGTCACAAACTGTCACCAGTGCAAAAAAAAAACTGCTATTGGTGCCAGTGTGACAGGGTGTACAGGGGGGTGATCGGGGGGGTGATCGGGGGGTGACTGGGGGGTGAAAAGTGTGCCTGGCGTGTTCTACTGGAAGTGTAGTGTTGGTTCACTTACTTGATGTCTTCTCTCCTCGGCGCCAGAACGAAAAAGACCGGCTCGAGGAGAAATGACATCACTTCCTCTGCCTCTGTTTACATTACAGAGGCAGAGGAAGATTCTTATTGGCTGGGAGCGATCGCGAGGGGGGCCATGAATGGATGGCCTCCCCCTCACATGTGATCGATGCCAGACAGAAGCCAACCGCCCCGGGCACCGGGGGAGGTCCGATCGGACCCCCCGCCCGCGGGAGGCAGATCACGTACAAGTAGGGGATTCTGCATGCCCTTGCCATTCTGCCGACGTACATCGTCGTGAGGCGGTCGGCAAGTGGTTAATATATGTGTATATGTGTCTGTGTATCAATACTTATTTAGCAAATGTGGTAAAAATACCGCTATCCCTGCACCCTATCAATATTTACCTTTGGTACCTCCCCTTTTTGGGATTTGGAGGAACAAATAATCTACCCTATATTGGGTTATATGAACTTAGTATCTTGATACATATATACATATATATATTACACAATAGGTTCCCCAGTTACCTGGCTTTACCGTTTTCCCCCGGGTGACCAGTTCCTATGCGGGGGTTTCCATGCGACTGTCACACTTGGTCAGAGCACACCCTATACCTCATTTAATGCTTCACATTCTACCCTGAAATATGCTTTGTGTTTAAGTTTTATATTTATTGATGTATTTTATGTATATTCAGCAGAATCTTCCTAGCTCCTGAAGAAGCGTATTCTAGACGCGCAACATGTCGAGTTAATAAGAAAGTACCTACCCGAACCTGCAATCAGACCCACAATTTGTTACTCTACATTCATAAACCGTAACATTGGCCTAGGAATTTATTCCCCATTTTGTTTCTGGAATGTTTTATTACAGTTACGAATTATATTAAGTGGTGTCTTAGTTGCACGCAGGGCAGGAAATATTGAATACATATAACTTTTATTTGTGAAATGTATTATCGATAGTATTGTCTCCATTTTTGTAGATTATCACTCAATAAAATCATTTTTTACGTTTTGTAGATAAAATACCAGTGTGCCTCTAAAGTCCATTTTGCTAGTTATTTTAGTTCTAATGACATTGTGTGGTTGCCAGGACAACGCGTTTCAGAGGGCGTGGCCTTCTTCCTCAGGTCTTCCCTGTGTTGTCCAGGGAGCTCTTTTGTAGCTACGGGCAAATGCCCAGGGTTTTAACCCTTTACTTTCCAATCTTTGAGCTTCCACTGGAAACATACAGGGAATGATACTATATAGGCAACTTCATACAAATTGTGAAAAAATCAACATACTTTATGTATATGTGAAAAAAAGTTAATAATGAAAAATCAAGAATAAGTACTCAATAACAAAAATAACGATAAATAAAAAAATAAAAAAAGTAATAAAAAAAAAAAAAGCATATTCATATATTTGTGCAATTTACTCTTTAGTTTTGATTTTAATAAATTCCTTTTAACTGGATGATCCTTTACCGAATTGCGTTTTTTACAGAATTGCTTTTTTACCCATAGTGTGTCATAGAGGGTATAAACTCAATAAGCGCATATTGATCGGTTTTCACAAAAGTTATAGCGTCTACAAAATAGGGGATAGATTTATGGCATTTTTATTATTATTTTTTTTTACTAGTAATGGCGGCGATCTGCGATTTTTATTGGGACTGCGATATTGCAGCGGACAAATTGGACACTTTTGACAAATTTTTGGGACCATTGACAATTATACAGCGATCAGTACCATAACAATGCACTGACTACTGTATAAATGTCACTGGTAGGGAAGGAGTTAACACTAGGGGGTGATCAAGGGGTTAACTGTGTTCCCTCACTGTGTTATAACTGTAGGAGGAGAGACAGATCGGTGTTCATACTTAGTATGAACACATGATCTGTTTCCACTCCCCTGAAAGAACCGGGATGTGTGCGTTTACATTGCGCCCGCCAGGCACTCGCATCGTCTCTGGGCACAAATTGGTCTTTGGGTGTCCATAGTGCCTTCACACCGTAACCCTATAGAGGTACTCTTGATAAAAGCAAGAATTGGCCTTGCTGTCAAAAATTGAAATGATATGCAGGTGCATATTATTTAAATTTTTGACAGCAAGGCCAATTCTTTCTTTCACCAAGAGTACCTCTTTACGGTTATGGTGTGAAGGCACCTCCGACACCCAAAGACCAATTTTTCCGCACCTGTTTGAACAGGTACGGATAATTGGTCTTTGGGTGTTAATTGTGCCCATGAAACCTACACCAAAAAAATTCTTCCAGATTAAATCAACACCAACAACTCTAGGCAGCCTAGAAGTCTTGCAGAGATTCCACATCCCAAAAACACTTAATCAGCAACATCGGCATCAGGGGCTTTATAGCTACTGGTAATCCAGGACTGATTCATTTTGATAAATGTCAGATAGTCCACGGAGTCTGTGGACAGACACATCCTATTATCAGTAACAAAACCTCCAGCAGCATGGAATGTCCGTTTGGAAAGCACGCTGGATGCAGGGCAGCCCAGCAGCTCAATTTCATAATGGGGAAGTTCTGGCCAGTGCTCTATTTTAATGACCCAATAACCCAGTGGATCGTCAACTGGAAAGCTCTCCATCTCTGTTTTTGCCCCTAGATAAGCATCCATCATCTGATGCAGATGCTGCCGATGGGTTGTGAAAGCTGACAACCTTGGGTGGTGAGGACTAAAAAAATTGTAAAATGCATCACTTAGGGGGCGTGGCCTGGATCGGCATGGTGTAGGAAGCACTGAACGGGAGCTCCGCTTGCTCGATATCTGAATCCTAATATCCTGGGGCTAACTACTGAACAATACTTACCTTACATCGTATCTCTGGAACCCCCTACCATCGGAGGTCATGTCGCCACCAAAAAAAGCCGCTGATTCGGCCGCAAAACTGGCTAAATATAAGCATGTGGACAAGGAAGCCAGGGAAGAAAATGGCACCGGCACATCTCCCCCTCTGGTTGCAGCTGCAGAAGACACAGCGTGAGTCCTAGGGGCTATATCTGACTGCAAAAGCACCCTGACCAGCAAGATAGAGGAGGTAAAGATAGATGTCTCCTTGATCCGCCAGGATCTGCAGAAGCTCAGGGACCGGGTCACCGAAACAGAGGCCCACATTAGCCACGTGGAAGATGAGATACCGCCATTGCAGGTTCATACTGAACAACTACAACACCAACTAAATATGGTGTTGGCTAAGCAGGACGACATGGAAAATCGTCTAAGACGATGCAACCTGCGATTTGTAGTTCTCCCTGAGGGCTATGAGGGCCCCTTCATTTCTTGAGAACTTATTGATCAGCACCTTTGGAAGAAATGAATTCTCAGCATCCTTTGTGATTGAGCGTGCACACAGGCTGGCTGCTAAACCTCCACCTTCTGGTGCACCGCCACGCACATTCATTGCTAAAATGCTGAACTTCTGAGACAGAGACACTGTTTTGCACCTCACCGGGCTGAAAGGTAATATCCCTTTTAAAAACAGCAAGATCAAAGTGTTCCTGGACTTCTCGGTGGAGGTTCAGAAAAAGAGGGCCCACTTCACGGAAGCTAAACGTCAGCTGAGGATTCGCCATTACTGATATACTATGCTGTTTCCAGCCAGATTACGCATTGTTGGAGAGGATAGAGCGCATTTCTTCGACACACCTGAGGCTGTCCTAACTTGGTTGGAAAGTAAAGCAGCACCTGGCGGAGGGCCTGCCTAATGCCCTCACTCCTGCTCACCTGGCTAACCTCGAGGAACGCACGGTACTGTACTTATGCATTTTGCAGGGAAACTACATTCACCATACTTGAACGCACTGTATTTTCCCCCATTCCTTCCCCTCTCTCTGTGTTTCTCTCCTGCCGTTCCATCCCCTCATTGCAATACCATTGCAATACTCATTTGCCGATTCCATGGTTGCCTATTTTCCTCCTCCCCCCCTTGGCATGAAGAAGATCTCTGTGTGTAGATGTGAGTTCCAGCCCCACACTTCAATCTCTTGTAGCAAGTTAATGCCCGGTATGACATCTGGTACATGGACTCAGACACTTATATCCTGTATTTTCCCCAACATATATTATCCTGGAGATCCCAGACCAGGAGTCTCACTCCTACTGCTGCTGTCCGTTCTGCAGCGAATAATCGTCCCACTAGTTGTAGGAATCCCCGCAGATCCCATCTTTCTATTTTTTGGATGTAACGTTTGCCACATGGCACAAGCATGGTTTTCCTGGCCTGGTCGACTTCAGCAACCTGCACTTGTTTTTTACTTGGTGCATTGCCTACCCGGACAGGCCAGTGTATTAGATTGTTTTTGTTTTGTT
This sequence comes from Lithobates septentrionalis, assembly GCA_037952835.1. Lineage (NCBI taxonomy): Eukaryota > Metazoa > Chordata > Amphibia > Anura > Ranidae > Lithobates > Lithobates septentrionalis. The sequence goes on along the minus strand of JBBDGP010000573.1, from coordinate 6,089,689 downwards.
TTTTATTCCTTAAGGTTGAGTTTTTTTGGTTTATTGTTCAGTTTCTATTCTATGTGCGTGAAAATGCTAGATATTGGTGTTTCATTGAGTATATAAATGCTATACATTGCAAAAGAATCATATATGTTGTCAGACGGTCAGAGTTATTATGGCCTGTGCTGCACTGTCCTTATGGGCTCACCCTGTGTCTTGGGGACGTTGTTACGGTCCCTCCTGATTTCAGGATGGCCTGGGGCACAGGGGCGGGAGCCCTAGATGTTAGACACATAGCGATTTATTGCTTGTCGTTATGGTTGACCTGAAATGTATTACATGGAATGTGCGTGGTCTTAGAGCAAAGCCTAAATGAAATGCAGTCCTATCATACCTCAAAACACAATGGGCAGACCTCATGGTGTTAGTGGAAACTCACCTTACGGGCCATCTCCAAATGACACTTAAAAAACCATGGTTGGGTTGGATATACCAGGCCCCCCATTCTGCGCACTCTAGGGGTGTTGCAGTATTGGTGGCCAAAACAGTGCGTTTTGTGCTATTAACACTCAGATCTGACCCCCAGGGTAGATTTCTATTGCCCAACTAAATGGTCTAGAAATATTGATCCTGGCGATTTATATACCACCCCCCTTCCAATTTCATGTGATCACCGAAGGTATAGCTTTTATGTTCCAATTCCCCTCTGTTCCTGCGATTTGGCTAGGGGACTTCAATAATGTTGTGCATGGTAATCTGGACAGACTATCAGTAACATCTTCGGACCACCCATCCCACTCATACACCAGGTTCGGAAGACTTCTTACCGACCTGCACTTGGTAGATACCTGGAGACATAGACATCCCCAAGACAGGGCATTTTCATGCTTTTCAACTACGCATAATTCTATGTCACGCATAGATCTTATCCTAATATCCCATACTCTTCTTCCTATACTAGGAGAAGTGGGATTTAATCCACGTGTCCCTTCTGATCATGCCCCCTATTGGGTTACCCTCAAACTAAACTCCCTCCCTACACAGTATAGCTGGAAACTTAACCCATTCTGGCTGACGGTTGTCACCGCACTGGAGGAGGCTGCTACTGAATGGGATTTTTTTTTCAGACTAATAAAGGTACTAAGGTACTACACCATTAGATGTGATTTGGGACGCCTTTAAATCCCATGCCCGCATGATCCTGTCTCATCGTATAACTAGGTATCGGAAAACTTCTTCCCAGGTACTTAGACAGGCTGAGCAGGCTCTGGCAGATGCGGAGAAGCACATTACTGATGATCCCTCCCCATCTACTGCTGACCAACTGAAGCTCCAAACACGGGTAGTAAATAGTCTTCTCTTTGAGAAGGCAGAACGAAAAATATATTACTCTAAACAGAGGCATTACAAATGTGGAGAGCGAGCGGGTCGTCTTCTAGCCTACCTAGCCCACCTTGATCACAAGCCTCCCACGGTGGTCTCCTTACGTACCACTAACAGCATGTTATTAACTGACCCTGATGATGTGGTTGATGAATTTCGCTCCTTCTTCACATCCCTATATTCCTCAGCCACTAATATTCCTTTAGAGGAAATAGGGTCCTTTTTGGCAAATATAGAACTACCTACTCTCACACAATCCCAAATTGAAATACTGTAAGCTCCTATCGTGGTTGACAAGATTGCAAAGGCGATATCCCTCCTTAGCCCCTCCAAGGCACCGGGCTCCTATGGCCTAGCCCTTGAATTTTACACTACCTACAAGGAGAACCTTATCCCCAGGCTCCATGAATTTATCTCCTTTATATTCGAACACGGATCCCTACCCTCTTCTATGGGAGAAGCCTATATTGTATTAATACCCAAACCCGGTAAAAACCTAGAACTTTCTGAATCATATCGCCCAATATCTCTCCTCCAATTAGATATTAAAATTTTGGCCAAGATCCTGGCGTTACGCCTCAATACTGTGATCCTCAATCTGATCCACCCAGATCAGACTGGGTTTATGCCAGCTAAAAATACGGCATATAATCTGTGTAGGCTTCATATGAAGGCTATGCATGATAAAATGGGTTCTAGGGTGATTGTCTCTCTCGACGCCGCAAAGGCGTTCCATTCAGTTGAGTGGGATTCCCTCTGGGAATGCCTTGCAAGATTCGGTTTCGGACCAAATTTCATCAAATGGATCCGACTCCTGTATCAAAACCCGCACGCCAGGATCTTGGTCAATGGTAAAGTCTCTGACCCCTTCCCCCTCTCCAGAGGCACACACCAAAGATGCCCTTTGTCCCCTTTATTGTATGCCCTTGCAGTAGAGCCTCTTGCCTCCGCACTTAGAGCACAACCAGGAGTTTGTGGGCTGCGGCAGGGAGACCTGACAGAAGAAATAAGCCTATATGCGGATGACATGTTACTATATTTAGAAGATGCAGGCCCATCCTTACAGGTAGCTCTTGAAGTTATTCAACATTTTGGTAGATACTCTGGCCTAAAAATAAACTGGGACAAATCCCAGATCCTCCCTATCGATGTGAGTGCCCCTACAGAACTTCAGTCCTCCTCCCCACTACTTATAGGGCGTACACACGGTCGGACTTTGTTCGGACATTCCGACAACAAAATCCTAGGATTTTTTCCGACAGATGTTGGCTCAAACTTGTCTTGCATACACACGGTCGCACAAAGTTTTCGGAAAATCCGATCGTTCTAAACGCGGTGACGTAAAAGACATATGTCGGGACTATAAACGGGGCAGTGGCCAATAGCTTTCATCCCTTTATTTATTCTGAGCATGCGTGGCACTTTGTCCGTCGGATTTGTGTACACAAGATCGGAATTTCCGACAAATTTTATCTCCTGCTCTCCAACTTTGTGTGTCGGAAAATCCGATGGAAAATGTCCGATGGAGCCCACACACGGTCGGAATTTCCGACAACACGCTCCGATCTGACATTTTCCATCGGAAAATCCGACCGTGTGTACGGGGCATAAGAGTCAGCTTTATGACATACCTAGGGATTGTGATCACCTGCTCACCAGAAGACTTTACCAAGTTAAATATAGAACCCCTAATAGTAAATTTAAAATCCAAAACACAAACATGGGATAAACTACCCCTTGGAGTAATGGGTCGGGTAAATCTCATTAAAATGGTTCTCCTCCCCAAGTTCTTGTATGTCTTCTGGCATGCCCCGGCCTATTTGCCTCTTAAGATTTTCAAATCTATTGAAGCTCTCCTCAACTCCTTTGTGTGGGGAACAGGCCGACATAAACTGTCCTGGCAAACACTTAAAAACCCTACTGACCGGGGGGGAACAGCATTACCCGACTTTAACCTTTATTACCTGGCAGCACAGCTGTCCCATTTTTTTCATATTGATAAACATGACAAAAACCAGTATCTGTCCCTGATATGCTCTCCTCAGAACCATGAGGCGTCTCATCCATTTCAAATTCTGCTTAAGGGCAATATGGGTACACACGGAGTAGGTGACTGCAAGGGGTTATTATACCACTACTGTAAGATTTGGGAGATAGTGGGACGCAAATTACAGATACCACCTACACACTTCCATACACCCCTATGGGATAACCCCGCTCTGAAAGAATTGACAACTATACCAGAACATACCCTCTGGCTTAGACAAGGGATTAGATACCTATCAGATGTCTATTGTGATACTGCCTTAAAATCGTTCCAACAACTTAAGGTAGAGTTTAACCTCCCCAGCCATATGCACTTCCGATACCTCCAGCTCCGTCATGCTCTTCAGGCCCAATTTGGTAATACCATCCCTAATATAGAATTTCTAGACATCTCCTATATTATGATGGGACTAGACTCTCGTAAACTTATCTCCGGATTCTACAACTTACTACTTCTCCCTACAGCGAATATTCTCGCTTATAAACTAAAGGACCGGTGGTCTGGGGAGGTGAGGGGACTGGAGGATGATGAATGGGAGGATGCATTGGATGCTTGTAAAAGGGTCTCCACAAAACTATCAGACCATCTCATCTAACCCCTCTCCGACTGGCTAAATACAAACCTGACCACAATCCGTTGTGCCCCCGTTGCGCTAGTCGATCCAGTACCTTCTTTCATCTTCTATGGTCCTGCCTGGCAATACATAACTATTGGTCCCATATAGTGAAATTTATCTATGATAAGATGGGATCCCCTCTGAAATTGTGCCCTAAACAGTGTCTGCTGGGAGTATTCCCCGATCCATATTCGGATAAATTTCACAAAGTGTTCCTTCAGGAGACACTGTTTATTGCTAGACTGCTCATAGCGAGAAAGTGGCTTCAGGTCGCGCCACCATCACTCCAGGAGTGGATCTCAGCTGTGAACAATGTTCTACCGTATAAGAAAGAGATTTATATTCATAGAGGTTGCCCTGCCAAGTATGGCAAAATATGGGACACATGGCTAAAAAACCCAGCCACATGTAATGTGTTGTCTGATTGATTGATGTTTTTATTTTATTTTTTATGTATGTCAGTATTATCCTTGCCCTTACGTACACCTGATGTTTGGGCCTCTGACACTTCAGGGATTGTAACTGTCCGAGTATAGCCTTTGCTACCATATACATGCACGGATTGTACTACTTGTTAAATACATCCAGATTCTTATAGATAATGGACATGACTTATCTATTCTGTCAATGTATACAAACTTTGTATGTCTTTACTCTTTAATAAAAACACCTCAATATTTGTAAAAAAAAAAAAAAATGCATCACTTAGGCGGCCCCCTTCTCCGCCGCTCCTCTCTTGACCAACAGAAGCCTCAAAACTATGATTTCCACAACACTGTAACCTACCAGTGTCGGGAAAAGCATTAGGTAAACTCCTCTTTAAGCTGACCTCGAGATTTCATCTTCTGCACCCTCTATGGGGACGGGATGAGTTCTGAGACTTTCCCCTTGTAACGGTGGTCAAGGATGTTTGCCAACCAATAGTGATCCTTATTTTTGATGCCACATATTCTTGGGTCATTTTGTACGCTTTAAAGCATGAGGGAGCCCATGCACCGCAAGTTTGCGGAGGCATGAGAAGCAGACTTCTCTGGGTCAGTGAAGATTACAGTATCTGGAACTGCCTCCTGCCAGCCATGTACTACTCCCAAGGTTTCTGGGGATGGAAATTCATTTCTTAAGGTTTAACAAATGTCTTCATCTGCTTCAATCCCTCCAAAACTGCCAGAATCCTCCTCCTCCCACTCCTCTTGTGTGTTCTGTGGCATAGGAAGAATGGTGTCTGCATAAAGCGGACCTTGAGAGGAAAGGAAGCCCTCCTCTTCCTCCCGCTGCTCTGCCTCTAGTGCCCTGTCCATAATGCCATGCAGAGTCTGCTCCAGCAGGAGCACAACAGGGATTGTGTCACTGATGCATGCATTGTCACAGCTCACCATCCTTGTGGCCTCCTGAAATGGTGACAGTACAGTGCATGCATCCTTTATCAGCAGCCATTGGCGTGAGGAAAAAAAGCTGTGCCGGCCTGAGCCTGTCGTTGTGCCATACTCACACAAGTACCAGTTGATGGCCTTCTGCTGCACGTGCACCTACTGCAACATTGCCAAAGTCGAGTTCCACCTGGTGGGCATGTCACAAATCAGGCGGTTTACGAACAGGGGGAATTGCTGCTGAATTTCAGCCAACCAAGCACTGGCTGTGTATGGCCACCTGAAATGGCTACAGACTCTTCTGGCCTGGGTACCTCTTTAAGAAAATGCTGCACCACTAAATTGAGGACATGTACCAGGCATGGCATATGTGTCAATTTTTCCTATCTAATGGCGGACAGGAGTTTTGTGCCATCGCACACCATCATTCCTGGCTCCACCTGGCATGGTATGAACCGCTTATGGGCCTGCCCCTGCAGAGCTGCAAGAATCTCTGCTCCGGTGTGGTACCTGTCCTCTAGATATACCAACTAAAGCACTGTATGGCACCTTTTAGCCTGACTCATTGAATAGCTCCTTGAACGCTTAGGGGGCACTTGTGGTTCATAGGAAAATTTAGCAGAGGAGGGCATGGAGGTAGAGCTGACAAATCTGCATCATCACCACTAGCTGTATAGAGACATGGCGGCACAACAAGCTCCAGCACTGAGCCCTGTCCTGCATCCTTCAGAGTTGCAAGCAGAGTTACCCAGTGTGCTGTAAATTAGATATATCGTCCCTGACCATGCTTGCTAAACCACGTGTCAGCAGTAATGTGGACTTTGCAGCTGACTGCCTTGCCCAACAATGCTACAACATTGCCTTCAGAGGCAATGGTACAGAGCTGGAATTGCCTTACGTGAAAATAAATAGCGACTGGGAACCTGCCATTGTGGTACAGCACATTCTACAAAGTCATGGAAGGGGGAAGAATCCACCAGATGGAAAGGCAGAACTTGTAAAGCCAGCACCTTTGACAAGCTTGCATTTAGACACTGGGCATGTGGGTGGCAGTGACTATTTTTTTTTGCTGCAGCAGATGGGGCAGAGACATTTTCCGGTCTACAGCTGGTGGTGTGCTACTGCCAGATGTGCTGCAAGGACCTGGGACACCATCATCCCTGTTTGTGGAGGCTCCTGAGAGGTCAGGAGGTATAGCGGGGGCAGACTGAGGTGAGTAAGGAGGAGGAACCTTTTGCTTCCCTTTTGTGTGGCTTTCAGGTGCTCTTACCAATGGACTGAGTAGTGGGAGGTTAAATGCCTTGTCAAGCATGTGGTACCCAACTGGCTGGTGTTTTTGCCACGCTTGATGTGCTTGAAAGAAAGTTTGCACATTGCAACAATGCGATCGGCTGCACATATGCTAAAAAAAAGGCCCAGACAGCTGAGCTGTGGGAAGTGGGCCGGGAGATAACCCCTATACAATGTGATGGAATAGAGTGACTGCTCTCTACTCTTCAATGATGGCTGCCTCTTTGAGGTTGTGCCTCACCCTCATTTTTCTCCTCTGCCCTATTCGGCACCCAAGTCGCCTCAGTGACATCATCATCATCATATCCTCCATTCTCATTACCACTGGCTACAACTTGGCAATACGCTGCGGCTGGGGGAACATGACTGCCAATTTGTGTACCAGTGTTTTCCCCTCTTTGTAGGCTCATGTTCCTACCTTCCTCAACCTCAGAACCAACATCTGAATCAAGTAATGGCTGTGCATCATCATGGAGCAAGTGGTTGATGCTGTGTTCAAATAACTCAGCTGACTTCTCCATGACTGATGCTGGGGCTATGGCAGAAATAGCTTTGGACAAGGAGGCAGATTTAGCCACACCGGAAGCTGCAGTGGACTGCTCACTAGTCTCTGCTTGGGTGACAGAGGATGAGGATGGTTTAGTAAGCCAGTCCACCACCTCCTCTGCATGCTGTGGCTGGATAGCACAGACAACATCACTAAACAGAGGAAATGATGCCCTGACTGAGGACTGACCATGTACATCTTTGCCTGTGGACACATACGCTGCTGGCCCCCTCACAGTGCCATGGGAATGTCTGCCTCTCCTTGTTGGCCTCCCAGACATGATGGGGGGCTGCTTATTAACAAAATGTAACAAAAATGTAGAAATGTGTACGTGGATACACTTTAATCAATGGAAAGTGGTGTTTGGGGCACTTTAACCTGAGTACTCACTACACAGACGCACTCCACTGACACACTACAATATACTGCATTAAACGTGCACTGATGCACAGAAATATACTGCATTAAACGTGCACTGAAATATACTGCGTTAAATGTGCACTAATGCACAAAAATATACTGTGTTAAATGGCATGTAACATATTGAAATATACTGCGTTAAACATGCATTAGCGCACTGAAATATACTGCGTTAAATGGCAGGTAATGCACTGAAATATAGTGTTAAATGTGTAGAAATGTGCTGAAATATACTGCGTTAAACATGCATTAACACACAGAAATATACTGAGTTAAACGTGCAGTAACGGACTGAAATATGCTGCATTAAATGTACACTAATGCACAGAAGTATTCTGTGTTAAACATGTACTAACACAATGAAATGTACTGCATTAAATGGCACGTAATGCACTGAAATATACTGCGTCAAATGTGCAGTAACGCACAGAAATATACTGCGTTAAACATGCAGTGAAGCACTGAAATACTGAAATATACTGGGTTAAACAGCAGGTAATGCACTGAAATATACTGCGGTAAACATGCACTAACCCACAGATATACACTGCATTAAATGTGCAGTAAAGCACAGAAATATACTGCATTAAACGTGCGCGTAATGCACTGAAATATACTGTGTCAAGTGTGCAGTAATGCGCTGAAATATACTGTGTTAAACGTGCAGTAACACACAGAAATATACTGCGTTAAACATGCAGTAAAGCACTGAAATATACTGGGTTAAACAGCAGGTAATGCACTGAAATATACAGCGTTAAACATGCTCTAACCCACAGATATACACTGCGTTAAATGTGCAGTAAAGCACAGAAATATACTGCATTAATCGTACACTAACGCACTGAAATATACTGAATTAAACGGCTTGTAACGCACTGCAATATACTGCATTAAATGTGCAGTAACACACAGAAATATACTGCAGTAAACCTGCCCTGACCAAATAAACTTACACTAATATAAGAATGAATGGTCACTACACTCACACTGACTTATCACTAGATTCACACCAAATTGACATTAAAGTAAAAATGAATGGTCACTACACTCACACTGATTGAACTCTTACTAGATTCACACTGAACTGATATTCTACACTGACAATAGAATCAGAATAGCACACTATAGCACACTAAGGGGGCCATTTACTATGGTGCTGAAAAATTATTATAAAATATGTTGGTGCGCTTATCAAACTTTCCTGGCCCATCCTCCCGTTAGCACACAATGGGTTAACATCTCCTCTGGAGCCCGACATTACCACCTGTATAGCCAAATAAAAGGCAGCTGCTCCCCAACTAAGACAGTTCTTTTTTGGTCTGCTCCAGGCCACCTGTTGATTGCAGTTGGTAAGTAAGTTGTTTGCTGAATCCCCCCTGCCGAACCTACCTCTCCATGTTCAGCTTCTCGTGGAGTTTGGAAGACCCTGAATGCTGAAGGTAAATCCTTTTTTTTGGGGTGCCTTTTTGTGCCAAGGCTATGGACAAAATGATGCTTAAACAGCATTGATATTGTACAAGTGTGGTATTATAAGATCATAAGAGTTCTGCAATGTTATCATTGTCTCTCCCTTTGGTTTTATTTTTTCCTGTCTTTATATACAGAACACTGCACTGCTGTCCTGGCTTTATTGTCAGTCTGAGAGCAGCTGTGTATGGTGTCACAGGGTACAGGGACACAGGTAAAGGACTTACCTCAGATTCTGACTCTCCTCTCCGTCTCTGGATGTGCTGTCCTGGCTCCCTTGCTGTGCTGTGTACTCCTGTGGGCTTGACAGTCTGACTTTTTTTTTGTCTCAGACTTTAGGACCCCATAGACATGTAGCAAAGACCCCCAAAGAAGCTGCTGAAATAAATCGGGTTGTTGCCGTCACCCCTTACCTGTAGTTTTACCACATCAGGAACCTAGAGTCTGTATTAGGCCTTGCGTCCACCAATGTATGCACCAGTCACTTTATTCTATTTCCAATGCTTTATTGCAAAACTTGAAAGGAAGTAGCAGTAAAGAGGTAGAAAGGGAGTTGCAGGAGAGTTCAAATACCTTTTGCAGATCACTGAGGAATTTAAGATCTTGCAGACTAACACACCTTCAGTCTAAAGATCTTTGCCCACCCGGATAGGTCTCTCTCACTGACCTAGCAGCCGGAATGGCGCACGGACAAAAAGCCTCTGCCACAGACTTGAGAAGAACAAAATGGTTGTACAATCCTCTGCCACAGGACGTAGTAATAGATGAACAATCCTCTGCCACAGGATTGTAGTATTAGATGATCAGCAACACAGTACCAGAACCTTTAAGCCGACCCAGCAGTTCTGTGCGGTAAGTTAGTTAGGATGCATCCTCCAATTGAGTCACCAGGCCCTTCTTGATACCAGCCTTTTGCACGGTCCTCTCCAAGATGAGTCCTCCCCTGGATCTTTTAATTGCTTGGCTTCTTCCCCCAGGACAGACAGCAGAGGACCACCTCTAAACCAACAGGCCCCAGACGAATTCTGGGCCTACTTGTAGTAACAAAGTCTCGGGCCAGCATGGTCCTGAGACAGAAAAGAAACTATCACATACCTTAGGCCAGGAGGGCCAGGTGGTAAAAAAGAACCAAAAATGGCGTCTGGCCCTTAAGTACCGTTTCCCAGAATGCATAGCAGTGGACCACCTCTGCCGAGTTACCTCTGAGAAAGAAGAGCACTCAATACACTTCAGCCTGTTGCTTTTCAACACCGGCCTGTGGTGACAACGACACCTACAGACAACAATGTGGAACTACACGCAACACAGCAAATGCTGGAACAGAAGCCAATTTAGCCATAGATAGCCATTAAATCTGAACTATATCTGAACTATATACAGAACAGATAACCCCCTAAATTTACATGCAAGCGCCTGATCAACAGGAGCAGGGCGCTTCACACACTATGCAACATTTGTTGTCTGGTTTCCTTGGATTTAGCGGAGCCATGTAGTGCAAGGGCCTCTTAGGTTTGGCCTCTTGTTATGTGGTTTTGGTGAATCTGAGGGAAGAAATCCAGAGAAGGTTGTATAGTGTGTGTGTGTCCAGCTTAACTGTGTCTGATGTCTGCCTTTGGAAATGCTGCCTGAAGCTCACCTGATGCTTCTAAGGTGAGTGGATGAAGGCAGATGGCTCTTAAAGAGACAGGGTACCATGTATTTTGGTGAGAGGTAGTATGCTTTTCTCCATATATTTTGTGCAAAATATGAGCTTTCCACACCTGTTAGTGGTACAGAAGATTAGCAAAGGTAGGAGGGGGCGACGTGGGACATGGTTCCTAAAAGAGTGCCCAAGGAGACTATGCAAATTAGGGGTTTTGCATTACTTTAGAATCAGAAACGCTGAACGCAAAACGCTCCAAAAAAACATAAAGCCTGCCAACAATCATCTTGTCCTGACCAGGACAATGTATCTGTGTTCCCATATTCCCATTGCTAGATTTGCGTATGAAGGAGCAAAGTTGGCCCCCATGGCTGTCCCTTGGACCTGCAGATAGTGCTGTTCATCAAAAGTAAAATAATTATGTGTTAAGCAGTATCTTGCACAGTCCAAGATGCATATGTGTCTATATATATATATATATATATATATATATATATATATATATATATATATATATATATATATATATACATATGGAGGGTACAAAGATATATTATTTTTATAAAGGTTTTTTTTCTCCCCCCCTTTCTTTCCCCCCCCCCTCCCATTTGAACAAAATTAATTATGGCCTTGAAATAGACTTCATACCTATCAACTATAAATATATACATTTATAATGCTATCCGTGTTAATATGCATAATAATAATTTTTAGCAATGATTTTTTTAATAATAATAATATGCGCACAATCTAGTCAGATTTAATCTATTTTTGGATATATATGTGGTTATAATAACATACATATAATCACCCTATAGGAAAAACATGAATATAAGAAAGTTTAGTTGCACATTGTCATTTCATACATGCACATAATTGTATCTGCATCTGTAACATTATATTCCTTTTATTTTCCTTGTAATAATATTTGTATCCATTAGGCGGCAGTGCTAGGAGAGCACTTAAATAGGCTGCAATTAAACTCATCTTCCCTAGCTTGAAAAAGGAGCGCGCCTCAATGCGCATGCTCTGAAACGCACCGCTTAACGACAGTACAGCACATACCATTGGATTTGCGTTCCAGCCCTCCATTCGATTGCCCGGCGGAGGTACAAGCCTCGTTTTGGATTACTATCGAATCCCGGAAGCTTACGCCGAATACACGAGCCGGCAGCAGAGAGGCATAAGGCTTTTTTACATCAGAGAGTGCAATCCTGTATGGCCTTTACTGAGACTACCCATGCCGGACTAACAAGTTTTAACATGTGAGTGCTTTTAATGGAATTGTGTCATTAAAATATACTGTTTTACTAAGAGGCGCCTTTGCTGTTTCTTCTTCTCTTGCATATCTGGAGTGGCTTCACCTCCCTTCATAAGGCTGCCCTACCTATAGACTGTATGCATCTCATGAAGAGCTGCTGATTGCTCAAAGGACATTTTTTTATGTGCATTGAGGCACACTGTTTACATTGAAACCTGCGCTACTTTTTGTTGTTTTTTTCTTCCAATGACACCTAACAGGTTGTCACACTCATTAAAGTGGATGTAAACCCTCCATACACCCAGTGAAGTGACTGGCCTCAAATGATACACAGAGATGAACCAAATCTCCCTACATAAGTTTCTACATGTATATCTGCTGTCTTCACATTTATATACTATTTAGAAAGGTCAGATCATGTTAGAAAATGTTCTCTTCCCGTTTAACACAGAGTGTGGTGTTTGGGCTTACAGCCAAGATAGCGTAGATTGCTGATTGGAGGAAAGTCACACACCCCCTCTCATCAACAAGGCCAGCTCCCTGCTAATCTATTTATAGCAGCCTGATGTGTCCAGGAATTTGTCAGGAGTTATCAGGCTAAAAACAGAAGAAGTGTCAGGAGAGAGCTACAGGACACTGGAGATATATGTGCCCAGCTCAAATTTCATGTATTAGTTTCCACTATTGCGTCCCCAAAGTCACGCAATTTTGCTGCAATTTTTTTGCCACGTGTTCTTGAGGTCTATGGACCTCAAGTTGCATCAAAGTGGGACCAAAGTAGTGCAGGGACTACTTTGAGATCACTGCATCTTGAAGTCGCACAGATATGAACGGTACTCATTGGAAATCATGGGGTACGACTTGTCATGCGACTTTTCAGTCCCAAATTGCATTAGTAGAAACCTAGCCTTAGCTTCACATCCACTTAAGCATGTGGTCTATACACTCTGAAGGAGTTGTTGTTTCCACTTACCCTGTGATGGGACAGGATCCAGGAAACTGGCACAAATGCATTTATGTCAGCATGATAGAGAATGCCTCACCTAGCTCACGATGCATTTTGGACCTACATACAGTCTGCAGAGGCAGAGAAATAAAATTACACAGGTTGCCTCACAAGGATGTGGTTGTGCAAAATTCTAAGCCCTATTAGGGCAGCTATTGCAGAAAGGATGCTACAGATATCCACACCACAAGCAACACCCATAATGATAGAGCGTAAAGTGCTCATTAATGAAGGATGACAGATACCTTGTTAGAAGACCTATTTACAGTAACAGGTTCTCAAAACTTTATCCATATATGATGGCTGCTGTATGTTTGTGCATTGCACTTCCGGGGGTGGATGCTGCCCTCTAGTGTCTGGTGCAAGTGTCTTTGCCTTTTTATAACTTGGTTGCCTTCAGAGATCCTATGGATGAGAAAGTGGACTTGTTCACACCAAATGCAGTCCAGTGCATCTTTATTCTTCATCAAGAATGCATGGACAGTGTTTAACTTTGATTCCAGGTTACATAGTTCACACCAGTACAGCGCATTCTAGTACAGTCAACAAAAGTAGAATGTTGCATTGTTTCTGTATGGAACACATCTAGAAGTGGCAAAACGCATTGAGAATGCATCAAACCACTCATGCAGAAACACATCTAGAACACTGAAATTCTGGTGATCTGGCCATCAGGCTTGCACAGAATCTATACAGTGACAGATTTTGCCTGCCAACCAGCAATACGTTAACTTTGATATATATTAACTTTAGATATGGCATTACATTCAACACTGGAAGCTACAAGATTTGGTTTCTGGAAAGATTGGAACCTGGCAACTGACTTTTGGTGGATGCTTTGATAGACCTAGTACAAGCCCTGGCACACCCAGTCGCTACTATGAAAGTAATGTGGTTACACCACTGGAGGGCAGGTGGAATGTCTACACAAGCCTTTAACATTTCATATAATGGGGGGTTATTGTTTGGCCAAACACTGAACAACGCAATTAAGCGAATGACAGGAGGAAAAAAGTCTGGCCACAGACTAGTAAGAGGAACCCGCCATCCTTCACTCAAGCCTACTAAACTTCAGCGGGTGCAGGAGGCCAAATCTTATAGGACAGTCTACAGTTTAATAGATCACAGTGGAGGTGTCTTAAAATTACTTTTAACATGAAATCAAGTCCAGAGCAAGCTACTAAGATGGCTGGAAGGTCTTTTTGAAGGTGCGTCCAACCAGTCTCTTCCAGTTGGCCAGGGGGCCTGAGTGAATTTGATGATTGTAGCCTCCTTCCGGAGGGTTTGGACGACCGTCAAAGACCAGTGGGTTCAGAAGACAGGTGGGCGTACAATGGAAAATTCCAAAGCTGACCACTGTATCTATTTAATCTATCTCAGAAGAGAAGATGTTGACAAGATTTTTATACTGTTACAAGGCCATCATGCCAGTGATGCCAAAGACATGGAATCATCTGGGGGCCTTTCTTCCCAGTTTTTCTAGTACCTAAGGCAGGAGCCTTCTGGCCTGTTTTAGTTTGAAGGAATCAAATTTGTTCAAATACGCCAATCGGTTCAAGATGGTTCATGCAGACAGTCACAGGGACAGTTCAGCTGGAGGACCAGTTGGTATCAATCGACCGGCCAACTCATATTTCCATGTACTGATCAATGCCGAGTGCCAGAGGCATGTGAGATTTTCAGTGGTCAGATGTCACTTCCAGTTCAGGTGCTTTTACAGAATGGGCACAGTCCCAGGAATCTTTTTGAAAGATCTTGTTGGCAGTGGTGGTACCTTGGGCCTTCTTTAGCCTATGAGCTGGGCTATCAATGGATCAGAAAATCCTTGTGCCTATACAAATTCAACAAGAACTGGAATTTTGGATGTTGCCGCTGTGCTTTTTTTTTTTGAGGCATGCCTCTCAGCCCAGGAGATAGGATGATTCTGAAGCCAGTCTAAGTCTCTGGGGCTGGGGAGTCCAAGATCTGAAGAAACAAGTGCAAGTCCATTGGATAGCGGTGAAGCACAGACTCCCCAAGTATCTTGAATGGAAGGAAGCTTTTTCTAGCATTGCAAGCCTTTCAGAATCTTTGAGGGGGCCCTAGTAAGGTTGACAACAAGACAGTAGTAACCTACATTGCCTGACAAGGAGACACCAAGTCTTTTCTTGTTACATCTTGCAAAGAGACCTTTTGTGGGCAGAAAACCACTTTGTCTTCTTGCCAGGGAACAAAATCAATTATTGGTTTGGTTATATCAATTTTGGCTTTATAGGGCATTCCAGCAGTAGTTCTCAGGGAGACTTCAAGGGACCCTTGAGAAAGTCACGTGACATGTGATGATACGCGTGGGGAGAAGGAGTCAGTAACAACTTGCATAGTGTTTGGCAAACACAGCGATAGCTGTATGAGCGGTGAAGCTGTCTGACCATTATAACAAAAGCGATTCAGCTACTGCAAATGTGTGAGTGGATTACATTGTTTGCCCAGTCTTGTAGCATTTAAAAACACTGCGCAATGATGGTTTTTCTTTTATTTTTATGTGAATCATCACCTTGCAAATGTAATTCATCATGCAACTGTGATCTGTTAGATTTGAAATACAAGCAAGTTCATCAAAGGCAATTGATTGGACATTTAGACCTCAGCTGGATTAACCACTTGCCGCCCGCCATATAGCAAAATGACGGCGGCAAAGTGGTTTCAATATCCTGACCGGACGTCATATGTAGTGATCAGAATATTAAGCCGCTGCGCGCCTCCGGGAGGCGCGCATCGCGGCGATTGTTGTTGCGGTGTGTCAGTCTGACACACCGCAACTCCGATCTAGGTAAAGAGTCTGACGGAGACTCTTTACCACGTGATAAGCCATGTCCAATCACGGCTGATCACGATGTAAATAGGAAGACCCGGTGATAGGCTTTTCCTCACTTGCGTCTGACAGACGCGAGTAGAGGAGAGCCGATCAGCTGCTCTCCTGACAGGGGGGTTCTGTGCTGATTGTTTATCAACACAGCCCCCCTCAGATCCCACCCAGGACCACCAGGAAAGCCGCCCAGGACCACCAGGACAGCCATCCACACTGGACCACCAGGTATGCCCCCTAGACCCCCAAGGAAATACTAATCTGTGCACAGGCAGCTGCCAATCAATGCCCAGGCAGCTGCCAATCAGTGCCCACTTCAATGCCTACCACTGCCAGTGCCACCAGGGATGCCTATCAGTGCCCATCAATGCCTATCAGTGCCCAGCAGTGCCGCCTATCAGTGCCACCCATAAGAACCCATCTTTGCAGCCTTTCAGTGCTCATCAGTGTCGCCCATCAGTGCCACCCATGAGTGCCCATCAGTGCCGCCTATCAATGCCTATCAGTGCCGTATATCAGTGCCCATCGTCAGTGCGCACTCATTGGTGCCACCTCATCGGTGCCGCCTTATCAGTGCCTGTCAGTGCTGCCTTATCAGTGCACATCAGTGAAAGAGAAAACTTACTTATTTACAACATTTTTAACAGAAACAAAAGCAAAACTTATTTTTTTTTCTAAATTTTCGGTCTTTTTTTTATTTGTTTTAGCAAATAATAAAAACCGCAGAGGTGATCAAATACCACCAAAAGAAAGCTCTATTTGTGAGAACAAAATGATAAAAATTTAGTTTGGGTACAGTGTAGCATGACCGTGCAATTGTCATTCAAACTGCGCCAGCGCTGAAAGCTGAAAATTGGTCTGGGCAGGAAGGTGTATAAGTGCCCTGTATTGAAGTGGTTAACACAAACAGAATCTTTTCTTTTCCATCTACATATATCTAGGAATGTGTGTTCCCTTATATGTTTTTTTGATGCATCTATTTGTATTTATTCACTTGGATGGGGATAGTTTGATAAGCGCACCAACATATTTTATATTGATTTATAGCAACAGGTGTGACAGCACTAATTGGTTGGTTGCAGCTTACACATTTCTTTTTGGTATTTTGTTATTTTATAGAGAATCCACATCAGCGCTTTAGTTTTCTTTTTTCGACGAAAAATTATCCTGCAGTCCCAGAAAATAGCACCCAATTAAGGAGTTCAACTCTCAGAAACTGAGCGCTAATGCAAATGGAAAGCAGCGCTATTGCTGGCAAAAATGACTGTCAGATCACATATGTGGGAATAGTGGAAGTCAATAGGGCTGGAACTTGCAAATCCAAAGGCCTCACTGAAGGTTTATATGCAAGTTCTTTGCCATAAAAAGTGTATGGAGACCTGAGTCCCACCCCAGGGGACATGTATCAATTGGAAAAAATGTTTTTAAAATGGACGTTTTTTCAGGAGCAGTGATTTTAATAATGCTTAAAGTGAAACAATAAAAAATAAAAATTGCTCTAAATATCGTGCCGGGGGGGGGGGGGGTGTCACTGTCTATAGTATGCCTGTAAAGTAGCGCACCTTTCCTGTGTTTTTTACTGTACCGCAGCAAAATTACATTTCTAAAGGAAAACATTTCATTTAAAATTGCTTGCGGCTGTAATGACTTGCAGGTTCCCAGCAATATAGAGTTAAAATCAAAGAACAAAATGACGTAGGTTCGCCCATCAGCCCATACTAGGTCCTTCAAGTTTTGTATGGATATTAAGGGGAACTCCACGCCAAAATCTGAAAAAAAAATGGCGTGGGGTCCCCCCCTCATCCTCACAACTGTTGCCCGGTGGTTGTGGGGGTCTGCGGGCAGGGGGCTTATGGGAATCTGGAAGCCCCCTTTAACTAGGGGGGCCTACAGATCCTGCCCCCCTTATGTGAATGGGTATCAGGTACATTGTACCCCTACAGATTCATGAAAAAAAGCAGTGAAATGTGACAAAAGACAATAGCCAGTGTTTGACAATTCCTTTATTAAAAATGTCTTCTTTCCCCGCTTCTTCCTCCGGTCTTCTCCATCTTCCTCAGGCTTCTTCTTCCCCCGGTCCATCCTCCGGACTTTCTCCTCCGCCGCTCCCGCTGAACAAATTTAAAAAAAAAGGAACCTCCTCCGATGGTAGTTCTTACTTAATTTACCAATTTTGGTGTATAATGCCCTATTTCAATTCATTTAATTGCATTCCCATGTTGTTATGCACTAGCATCTGATAATGATTCTTATAGTTAGTGTTAGAAATGCCTTCTAATTGTCTTTCCATTGTATGTATAAAGGGTAATGTGTGTGACTGAATAGCTGTCCCACCCCCTAGTATTGGTATTCATATCCCTACCTCTTGCCGGCTCAGATCACGTGACCTGACAAAGGGGTTAATCCCCGAAACATGTAGTCCGAGATTAAATGATTGTGGTGTACTGGTTGCCCTTTAAAGTCACATTTTCTTATTAGGGGTTTTGCTTCTTTCTAGGTTAACTGGGATGTTGGCAACTGCCACCTGGTCTTGCAATAGTGGAAACATTTTCCAGTAAGAGTTTTGAAGTCTAAGTTTGGTAGAGCAATAGGCCTATAGGATGCATACAGAGCCGGATCCTTTGGACTTTTGTAAATCAAGGTAATATGCATACAGGGTGGGAGAGAATCCACGGCCAGGCATTTTGTAAACAGAGGCTAATCTGGAAGCTAAAACATCACCATAAATTCTATAGCATTCAATTGGGATGCCATGTAGACCAGGGGCCTTACCCCCCCCCCCCCCCTCCGGAAAGGAATTTATGACCACATGGTCTTTCTTAAAATGTGCACCAACAGGTCTCTGTCATGATCAGAAAGCCAACCATAGGGTCACAGAATCTAAGAGGGTGCACTGTGGAAGCCTCAAAGTCAGGGGGTGGGGAAGAGGTATATAGGGTACAATAGTAACTCCTGTAGGATAGCGTCCAGGGATGTAACCACTGACCTATCAGCAGTTTTTATCTCAGGAATAAGGGTTATTTCATGTTGGGATAGCAGGGATAAAATATCCCATTCTTGTCACCCTGTTCAAAAAAGACCTGTTTGCTTTTAAGGAGATCCAATCTGATCTCTGTCATATGTAAGTGAAGCTCTCTCCTGGTAGACATAACAGCATCAAAGTTAGCAGTAGTAGGATCTACAACATGTTGCGGAGTCTGGGTATTCTTCTTGTCTTTAAAGTCTCATAGGCAGTACTCCTGCTCCTATAGTACAGCAGATATGGTAGAGATGTAGTGACCCCTCGTAGATGCTTTAAGTGTGTCCAACACTGTTTACACCATTGAGGACCCCTCATTGCATTCCCAGTACTCTGCAATAAAGAACAATGTTTGGGTAGAAAAATCCAGGTGAGATAGCCATTGAGTGCCGAGACACCACACGGAGCTGTTACGCACCTGGTGCACCCATATGGACAGGGGGGAGAGTGATCAGAAAGACCACTTGGAAGGCAGATAACATCCTTGATATCTTACAGCAGGGAGGAGTTGGCAAACGCCAAGTCAATACGAGACGAGGTGCAATGGGAGGTGGAAAAACTTAAATAAGTCCAAGAGGGATGCCTCTATCTCCAGATCTCCGTAAGATCTGTCACCAGGGCCCAGGATGCTAGACCATCAGTAGAATGGGGATCCAATGTAGGCCTGTCCAAGTGAGGGGACAAGATTGCATTAAAATATCATATGATCAGCAATTTAGCAGGGGATTGTTGGGTCACTCTATCTAGTACAGTGTATAGTAAGGTTTTGGAGAAAAGAGGGGTGATATAAAGGGCTGTTTCCAGAGGGATAACACCACTATCACTAATTTACCCTGGGGGGTCTGTGTGAACTGCCTCTTCTATATAGGAAAGAGACTTGGGAATAAGTATTGCAACCCTTTAAGAGAAAGTAGAGTAGGTAGCATGAAAATAATAGTAAATAATACATATGCCATAATAAAAATGGAAAAAGTGAAAATATACTTTGACATATATTGGTTAAGTATAGACAATATTGCAAATAGTCAGGTGAGTACATTTTGGACTGATATCTCAACGCGTTTCAAAAAGCAGTGTTTCAGAGTAGAAATTATTCAGATATTGGCTATCCAATAAAACCCCAATTAAGGGGAAACAGTTTCCCCTTTGTTTGCAGTTTTATTTAGGTATTCCATTTTCTTTCAGTTTTACATTTTTAAATTATCCCTATATAGAAGTCATTTTTTATTCAGATATTGGCTCACTTTATAGTATAGACCCTTTGTATTGCTTATTCACATAATTATTTATCGATGCCCTTTTGGTCCGAGTTATAATTGGGCCACAGTATATTCACCTTTTCATTCCTCGCTAGCTTAGGCTGCTTTCTCTTGGGTCCTCCTGTATGCCTTGGCCAGCTGGCCTGATCCACCTTCAGCTCCTGGACAGAGTATGTCTTTGAATGTACTCCCATGTTCTTGCCCTCTTTTTCAAATACATTGTTTGGATTTTTGCTTTTTCAATCTAGTTGGTGGATGTGTAAGTATCCCCACTGCAGGGAGAGGATTTTATGATCTCTACCCCTAGCAGGTTTATATGTATTTTCATTTCCATTTTTTTTTTTTTTACATCGTCTTTCCACAGATATATTGGTCTTGACTGTGTCCTGAGGAAGTGAATGCAGCTTAATGAAATGCGTTGAGATATCAGTCCAACATATATTTGTAGTATTGTCTAAACTAACCAATACAACGTATATGTGTACTTCTTCTTTTTTTATTATGACATACATTATGTATTATTTACTATGTCCAATTTTTAATTCTAATATAGAATAAATGTTGTATAATTGATGTAAACTGTTATCAATTTTGTATTATTTGGCATAACTCAAAGTGCGATCCCATGGGCACAATTTTTTCTTTTGTACTTCATGAAAACAGGGATTGTGTTCTGTCAACATCTTTGCACCTTCTGGTTTATGCTATGTAGCATGAAACAATTTTTGTATCTATAGCTTCTTTTCCAAGCTAACGTTTTGCTGCCCAGAAGGTGCGTTTCTTGCAGTAAAATATGGGGGCATGAGATTTTAAATATTGAAATAACAGCGCTCTCTTGAATTTGAAGTTCAGCCCCTGAACATTCCAGGAGAGAATATTAACTAACTCATGGTCCCGGGATGCCATAATGAACAATCAACAGATACAGTAAAAATATTGTGAGAGAAGGGTGGCAAGAGGAAGGGGGGACCCAATGGGGAGCAAAACTATACGAGCCAACACACAACAAAATTAGAAGTACAAACAAAACATCCCTGTCTTCAGCAGTGCAAGCCCTGCCCATGCTCATCCTGACTCAGAACGAAAATCAGGTGTAGCAGTGCCTATACCCAAAACAAGGTGCTAATACCAGTCATGGTGAAAGCACTCTGTCCAGTGGGGGAGAGAGAACCAAGGGACAGGCCAAATGACCCCTAGTAGCAAAAAACTGTCAGATAACAGGAAACCTAGGAAAATTACAAAGTTGGAAAAGTTTAGTGTAAAATAAAAAAAAATCTGAGAATCTTCGGAGCACTAGGGAGGGAGCACCTTCCAAATGACATGTTAAGCCGACCATGTGCTGTAGGCATCATGAAGAGGATGCAAGTATTGGTAGAAAAATGGTGTAAAACTGTGAAGTGAACGTAAAGAGTGGTAAGTAACAATCAACAGCAAAAACAATATACTTGCAGACATTTAAGGAATGAAGAGTGTAGGGCGATCCATGGAGGCCATGCATCTGGGGGATCAGCGAGAGTCCAACTAGGTCCACGATTCAGAGCTTGCTGGGGAACAACAGACTGTACTTAAAATCGCAAAGACGCTTAAGGACTTCAGTGAAGGATCTCAGGAACATTAGATTGACAGACTCCTCTCACCACCAACAGTTACCTTTCCTGGATTTAACAATAGAGACCTATCACAAAGACACCGCAGCTAATACCTTGCTGCAGGCCACTAGCCATCATCCGCCATCCCTAATTCATGGAATTAAGTGATACTGCTCAGCAGAAAAGGATTTTCAAGTTGAAGCAGAAGACATGTATCATCGATTCAGAGAAAGGGGTTATTCCCATAGTTGCATTAGGAGGGCTTAAAAAAGAGCAATTAAGTGTCAATGTCAGGACCCTTTGCAGCCTTAAAAGATCCTAAACAAATATCCTTTAAAAATAATCCCCCCAGAATTATTACCCCATATGGATCACAGTGGAACCAGGTTAAATCAATATTTCATCAGCACTGGCACATACTTACTAGATCCCCAGTGCTGGGAGGGATTGTGGGAGAAAGACCGCTAGTGTCCGCTCGCCGGACTAAAAACTTAAGGGACAAACTTACCCACTCTGAGTACCGTAGAACACCTGGTAGCAACTGGCTTTTACCGTTGGATATTTACCTGTAATAGAGTCAGGAAGTCACCCGGAGAAGGAGACATCTTTGTTGAAGGGGACTCATGACCTTACTTCCTTAAAAAGTCCAAAGAGAGACTCCACTCCTGTAAAGTCCTGAAAGAAACTTTACACTAAAGCCAGAAGCTCATTCTCCTGTCAGATTGAGGAGAAATATCCACCCTCCTAGAAGACTTACCTATGATACGCTGGGGAGAACTCTGACAACTTGATTTCCACTAGTCAAATGCCAGTCCCTACGCCTGACTTTGCTACCATCAATTGGGTGGAAGGTGGCCTTGGTGTGACCTCTGACACCACTGAGTGGCACACGGCTATTGCCCTGGCCTGTCAGAAAACTGGTAATGAGTTAACTGAAAATGTATACAAGAGGTTCACGCAGAATCCAGATGTTTGTCAATATTTGATAAATCTGAATACTGGTTAGAGTTGACTAACCCTTTTTTTTCTAGCAAAAGTTAAAAATCCCTGCCTCTTTGGGGACCGAAGATTTTAAGTGGGGGGGGGGGATGTAGCCAGGAGCTGGATATTTACCTATTCCTGCAATCAGAAGACACTGTGGCATTGTTTCAGGGGGAGCGGTTTCCCTCTAGTGTTCCAGTGTGGGCCGTCCTGTTACTTTCTTGATCAGAGACAAGACTGAGTAAAGCATCTTGGGTAATGTAGTCCATACAGATAGGATTCGCCCTACAACTACCAGCTGGCTGATGGAGAAGAGCAGACCACTGGGAGAGACTATAAGAAGCAAGGCTTGAGGCCTGGCTTGCTCTCTTTAGACCGGTGTGGATCTGCATGCAGGGAATGTGTTACAGAGTGAGCTGCAGCTGAGTTGCGGCCTGCTCTGCAGAGTTACCCGGTGGATATATAGGACACCTGTGGATAGTTTCCCTTCACTGCCCAGTGGCAGCCTAGAGGCCGCTCCTGTTTCATCCATCCTGAAAAGATATTAAATTTGTGAGCTGTGGTGCCGTGCGGCAGAGGCAGGATGTCATCCCTTGAGCCACATTCCTGAGAGATCATCATTCATCATCCACTGTATATAGACACCATTGTCTTTTGCACTCATTACCATCTTTAGTTCAAGGATCTGTATCAACATATCATAGACACTATATACAGACATCCTTACCATCCATAGTTCTGCTGATGCTTGTAGTTCCACAGGATGTAACGTCTTTATGTCAGTGATCGCTGTGAATCTAGTTACAGCTTTGATTTACACAGGTAGGTTGTCTGCTGGTTATACACATCCTATTGGATCAGTTACTTTGCCTTACCATTCAATATCTTTTGCATGCAATTAAGCACCCAAGAGCTAGGTCATCATTAACCGGATTGCCACACAGCAACACAGGACTACTTTCACCTCCCTACCCACTTCAGGGATTTGTTTCACTGAAGCTCATAGAGCTGCAGTTCACCAAGAACTCTCTATAAGAGCAGGCTAAATTGTAATACAGTTCCTGTTTGTTAAAAGTTGTACTTGTTTATCTACTGTTCTGCATTTATGTGTGAAGGAGCAGTAGAGAGGGGTGTAGTGATATGAGATGTATAGTAGGATAGATAATTAATATTTAGGTATTATAATGATGATGTAAGTACTCTTCCGCAGCAACCCAATTCTTCCAGAGAGATGCACTTTATTGACTTCCAACACAGAACAAAGTCCAAAGTCCACAGATGACAAAAAATCCGACAGAGTATATAATTCAGAGTCCCGTTTTCTCTAGATTTGCGCCTTCATAGTCATACACAGACAAGATTATACTAAATTTAAATGCCAGCTTGAATGTCCTCTCTGAAATACTAGTCCACTAGGAGGGAGTTTCTGCTAGGTCAACCCAAAATACTCTTTGATCTTATTGTTACCCCCTCAAGTCTAATTACCATCAATAAATACTTCTATGGTTCTTTAAACAATGTGCCCTTTGAAATGTTCAATTAGGTTTACAGACCATACCTCACCTCACACACCTAGGTAGACTTGCATAAGATCAACACATCAAAGAGTGTTCAGCTGTCCCCTTGATATGTAAAAATTCAGTTGACTTGGACAAGTCAACTGAATTTCTGGTCAACATGGCACTCCAATACAACATTATACATAAATTGGCCAACATATTACAACATATACCCCCACTTGGGTCAGTTCTAACTACTAGAACTGACCCATAAATTAAACAAAAATATTATGATTTAAGGAACTGAATGCTTTACAATGACTCTTATAAAATGTGAAGTTGAAACTGGTTACATCTCTCTTCACCAGCCTCTAAAATATCCCCATGAAACAATTATTAGATAATATAACTTTTAGACCATAACTGGAAAAGGATTTGGTAAACATCAGTGGCCCATATAGCTGTTAGGCCTTATTATATCACATCAAGATCTTGAATATTGCACAAAGACGAGCTGATGTCACAGTCCATTCTTCGGTCTGACATCCTCACATCTCTCACCATCTCTCTGAAAGTAAATTTGGTATGCTCTGGGAGCTCCAATCCACATAAGTCCAGGATTCTCTCAGCTCCAGGCTCAAGCTTTTCATTTTTCAAGATGCTTTTACACAAACATTCTACTTTCATCTTTATAGTAAGAAGAACGATCAATGTACCAGCACTCACTTTCAAGGTCAAAAGGTCAAATGTAAAAACTGTGCTGCAAACTATTTCCTTGCACTCGACATTCATGAGTCCATCTTGCAAGCATTTTACAATTCACATCTGCTTCTTTCCATTTCCTATTTGAACAATGATGACCGGATTGTGTACCTGTCAAGTAACAGAATTTGTTGATTGCCAGCCACAATTTGCTTTTGTAATTTGCTGTAGGCCGACCCCAGAAGCCTTCAATAAAGCAGTTACTTGGATAATTCAGTCCACAATTACACCTGAATGGTATACCAACATATACATTTACCCCCACACAATGGTTCAGATAGAATCAGCTTGACATCAGTGTTTATCAGATCTTCTATCCAGACAAAGCGGCAGTGGAAATTCTTGCCAGTATCCTCACCATGAAAGGTAGAAAGGTCTTTTTCATCCATATATGTCATAGCCTTTAGCATATTATAAACAACTGATTCAACAAAGTTTCAAATCATGACTAGAGTGATGAATTTCACTCACCCCTCTTATAAATTTAGGAAAAGCACCCAACATACTATAATTTATGCTATGCCAAGCCATTGTGCAGCATCTCACCTTAGATGTCAAATATATTGATCAATACGCATTATGTAATATGTACAGATGTTATGAAAATTATTTTAGGTTTAAATGCTTCTCTTTGGTTTTAAGATAAAGTTCAAGAAATAAAACAAACAAAATAAAAAATGAAAAGCAAAAAAAGGAGAAAAATTAAAAATTAGGGTGTTGAAGAAAAAAAGAAAAAAAGGTCCATTGCTTGATGAATATTGAGAGTCCATGAATTCTTTATAATTCCTTGTATAGTGATATATTGTCTATTCAGCGTTTCTCCCCCACTAGCCAGCAATTTCAGACTGTTCTTCTGCTATTCACATGCAAGCAAGTATCTCCGGCCATATCTGAAAGACAAAAGAACTCTCCAACAAAACGAATTAGCAAGGTCCTTAAACGTTGTTTGAAGTTAAAACAAAACACTATTTACACGTTTACAGTTTGGAGCTAATTCACCCCCACTGCTAGAGAAGTGTCATTTGCATTCAAAAACAGATCTGGACAATCTACATCTTCATTTATGACACCCTGTACCCCCTTCAACTGCTCTAATAATTTATCACGTTCCCCTCTCATCTTGTCATACTCAATCTTCAGGTGGTCATATTTCTGTTTTAACTGAGAAAACGGTATCCAGCTTTTGGACCTTTTCTTATTATTTTGGTCAGCTCTGTTTTTCATATAATTATCACCTATATTTGACCCGGTGTCTCCTCTCTGGGTGTTATCATAGGATATTATCTTCTGATCTTTATGTTCAATATTTGCCTTAAACAATGTGGCTAAATCAATTTTGACAGCCTGCTCATTTGACTTTCTCCATAAATGGTCTGCTATCAACAATATGTCTTTTAAATCATGAGGATTTGGGGTAACTAATAAAATATTTTGTTTGATATCTTCATGCAATGCATCTAGAAACATACTCATATGTATCAGGCCCCCACGCTCAAATGCAAGATTATTATCGACTAGGGATGAGCCGAACACCCCCCTGTTCGGTTCGCACCAGAACATGCGAACAGGAAAAAAATTAGTTCGAACACGCGAACACCGTTAAAGTCTATGGGACACGAACATGAATAATCAAAAGTGCTAATTTTAAAGGCTAATATGCAAGTTATTGTCAATAAAAGTGTTTGGGGACCTGGGTCCTGCCCCAGGGGACATGAATCAATGCAAAAAAAAGTTTTAAAAACGGCCGTTTTTTCAGGAGCAGTGATTTTAATAATGCTTAAAGTCAAACAATAAAAGTGTAATATCCCTTTAAATTTCATACCTGGGGGGTGTCTATAGTATGCCTGTAAAGGGGCGCATGTTTCCCGTGTTTAGAACAGTCTGACAGCAAAATGACATTTTGAAGGAAAAAACACATTTAAAACTACCGCGGCTATTGCATTGCCGACAATACACATAGAAGTTCATTGATAAAAACGGCATGGGAATTCCCCACAGGGGAACCCCGAACCAAAAAAAAAAAAAATGATGTGGGGGTCCCCCTAAATTCCATACAAGGCCCTTCAGGTCTGGTATGGATATTAAGGGGAACCCCAGCCAAAATTTAAAAAAAAAATTGACGTGGGGTTCCCCCTAAATTCCATACCAGACCCTTCAGGTCTGGTATGGATTTTAAGGGGAACCCCGCGCCAAAAAAAAAAAAAAAAACGGCGTGGGGTCCCCCTAAAAATCCATACCAGACCCTTATCCGAGCACGCAACCTGGCAGGCCGCAGGAAAAGAGGGGGGGACGAGAGTGCGGCCCCCCCCCCCCTCCTGAACCGTACCAGGCCACATGCCCTCAACATTGGGAGGGTGCTTTGGGGTAGCCCCCCAAAACACCTTGTCCCCATGTTGATGAGGACAAGGGCCTCATCCTCACAACCGTGGCCGGTGGTTGTGGGGGTCTGCGGGCGGGGGGCTTATCGGAATCTGGAAGCCCCCTTTAACAAGGGGACCCCCAGATCCCGGCCCCCCCCCTGTGTGAAATGGTAAGGGGGTACTTACCCCTACCATTTCACTAAAAAACTGTCAAAAATGTTAAAAATGACAAGAGACAGTTTTTGACAATTCCTTTATTTAAATGCTTCTTCTTTCTTCCTTCATCTTCTTCTTCTTCTTCTGGTTCTTCTGGCTCTTCTGGTTCTTCCTCCGGCGTTCTCGTCCAGCATCTTCTCCGCGGCGTCTTCTATCTTCTTCTCCTCGGGCCGCTCCGCACCCATGGCATGAGGGGAGGCTCCCGCTCTTCTCTTCATCTTCTTCTCTTCTTCATCTTCTTCTTCATCTTCTTCTTCATCTCTTCTTCCTTCTTCTCTTCTTCATGTCTTCTGCGGGCCGCTCCGCAGCCATGCTGTGGCATGGAGGGAGGCTCCCGCTGTGTGACGGCGTCTCTTCGTCTGACGGTTCTTAAATAACGGGGGGCGGGGCCACCCGGTGACCCCGCCCCCCTCTGACGCACGGTGACATGACGGGACTTCCCTGTGGCATTCCCCGTGACGTCACAGGGAAGTCCCGTCATGTCACCGTGCGTCAGAGGGGGGCGGGGTCACCGGGTGGCCCCGCCCCCCATTATTTAAGAACCGTCAGACGAAGAGACGCCGTCACACAGCGGGAGCCTCCCTCCATGCCAGCATGGCTGCGGAGCGGCCCGGAGAAGACATGAAGAAGAGAAGAAGGAAGAAGAGATGAAGAAGAAGATGAAGAAGAAGATGAAGAAGAGAAGAAGATGAAGAGAAGAGCGGGAGCCTCCCCTCATGCCATGGGTGCGGAGCGGCCCGAGGAGAAGAAGATAGAAGACGCCGCGGAGAAGATGCTGGACGAGAACGCCGGAGGAAGAACCAGAAGAGCCAGAAGAACCAGAAGAAGAAGAAGATGAAGGAAGAAAGAAGAAGCATTTAAATAAAGGAATTGTCAAAAACTGTCTCTTGTCATTTTTAACATTTTTGACAGTTTTTTAGTGAAATGGTAGGGGTAAGTACCCCCTTACCATTTCACACAGGGGGGGGGGGGGCGGGATCTGGGGGTCCCCTTGTTAAAGGGGGCTTCCAGATTCCGATAAGCCCCCCGCCCGCAGACCCCCACAACCACCGGCCACGGTTGTGAGGATGAGGCCCTTGTCCTCATCAACATGGGGACAAGGTGTTTTGGGGGGCTACCCCAAAGCACCCTCCCAATGTTGAGGGCATGTGGCCTGGTACGGTTCAGGAGGGGGGGGGCCGCACTCTCGTCCCCCCCTCTTTTCCTGCGGCCTGCCAGGTTGCGTGCTCGGATAAGGGTCTGGTATGGATTTTGAGGGGGACCCCACGCCGTTTTTTTTTTTTTTTTTTTGGCGCGGGGTTCCCCTTAAAATCCATACCAGACCTGAAGGGTCTGGTATGGAATTTAGGGGGAACCCCACGTCAATTTTTTTTTTAAATTTTGGCTGGGGTTCCCCTTAATATCCATACCAGACCTGAAGGGCCTTGTATGGAATTAAGGGGGACCCCCACATCATTTTTTTTTTTTTTTTTTTGGTTCGGGGTTCCCCTGTGGGGAATTCCCATGCCGTTTTTATCAATGAACTTCTATGTGTATTGTCGGCAATGCAATAGCCGCGGGTAGTTTTAAATGAGTTTTTTCCTTCCAAATGTCATTTTGCTGTCAGACTGTTCTAAACACAGGAAACATGCGCCCCTTTACAGGCATACTATAGACACCCCCCAGGTACGAAATTTAAAGGGATATTACACTTTTATTGTTTGACTTTAAGCATTAATAAAATCACTGCTCCTGAAAAAACGGCCGTTTTTAAAACTTTTTTTGCATTGATCCATGTCCCCTGGGGCAGGACCCGGGTCCCCAAACACTTTTTATGACAATAACTTGCATATAAGCCTTTAAAATTAGCACTTTTGATTTCTCCCATAGACTTTTAAAGGGTGTTCCGCGGCATTCGAATTTGCCGCGAACACCCCAAATTGTTCGCTGTTCGGCGAACTTGCGAACAGCCAATGTTCGAGTAGAACATGAGTTCGACTCGAACTCGAAGCTCATCCCTATTATCGACCAATAATTCCATAATAGTTGCTATCCTGTGTGACAATTCATATGGAGATTCATTTTGCATTTGTTGGATCCTCCCATGAATAGTAACATCAGAACGTACACCATACAAAACACATAATAATTCCAGTAATATATCCCTTGTCCTCAGAGGCTGAATACAGATCTGTTTAATTCTCATCCAAAGACCACTTCCTAAAGAATGTTGTATGACTCTTTCTAAGTCAGATGGGTTGAGATTGTACATATCTCTGACCTGCTGCACGTCACAAAACCATTTTAAAAATCTGTTTAAATCATGGTAGGAAACCATTCCTATTTCTTTAAGAATTGCGTCTAACTCTTTTGGTTTCAAAGGCTTCATTACAAGCTGTATTATTATTATTGTTATAAACTGTGGTGGTCACAGTGGGGGCGGCTGGTAATGAATTATCAGATTTAATATGAGGTTCTGTTTCATTTGATAGAAAGATTGTGTCTGTATTTTGCTGCAGATTGCGGAATCCAAGATTTGATGCATATCTGCATTCTTGAGATCTCTTCTCCAATTCCATAATTCTTAATTTTAATCTGTCATTTTCCTCTGATAATTCATCACAACGTTTAGATTTCTCAAGCAAAGCTCCCCCAATGGTAACTGCATGCAATTTTAAATTTACTGTCTCGGTGTCTGATTGGTTTTGTAACCTCTCACAAACATTGTTGCTATTATCAACTGCCTTCTGTAACTGCGCAATTTCCTCAATCTTACCCTTCAAAGAACTTTCCATTGTTAAACAGCAAGATAATAAGCCCTGTATAATACAACCTTTTCTTTTACTTTCTGAAATTTTGCTATCAAAAACATTTTTCTCTAAAAATTCCTTCATCATCGTCCATGTCTGCTTACATTTTTCTGGAATTTCATAAGGACCACCATGGCGCTTAATACATTTTAATACCCATCTGTTAACTTTATCAGAACTGACACTAGCTTCACACTGAGTAAGCATTTTGACTACCGTATTTATCGGCGTATAACACGCACCGGCGTATAACACGCACCCCAAGTTTAGGAGGGAATTTTAAGGGAAAAAAACTTACTTTTAAATGCCCATCATTGCAGCCTTCTCAGTGCAGCCTTGCCCCAGTGAAGCCATGTCAGTGCAGCCTTGTCAGTGCAGCCTTGTCAGTGCAGCCTTCCCCAGTGTCCATTGCAGCCTTGCCCCAGTGCAGCCTTGCCCCAGTGCAGCCTTGCAGCTCACAGTTTGAAAATCCTGTGATCCCCCGCGATCCTGAGCTTCAAAATCGCCGACCGTGATTTGAAAATGGAGCCGCCGGCGCCGAAATACACAGAGCCGGTCCTAGGCTCTTCTCGGCGGCTCTCTTTCACTTTTGGCTCCACTCGTAGTCCCGCCCGGGATGGGCGTGACTGTGAGCGGAGCTATCCAAACCTAGCCGAGTACACTCGGCTAGGTTCGGGCGGCGCTCATGTGAAGCCGAAAGTGGCCGAGAAGAGCCGAGGACCGGCTCTGTGTATTTCGGCGCCGGCGGCACCATTTTCAAATCGCGGTCGGCGATTTTGAAGATCTGTCAGCTCAGGATCGCAAGGGATCGGCGTATAACACGCACCCGCGATTTTCCCCTGATTTTAAGGGGAAAAAAGTGCGTGTTATACGCCGATAAATACGGTATATTACTAATAATTTAAAAAAAAAGGGAAATATTTTACTCACCGCATTAGTTACTCCTTCAGCTTCCAGTTCAGGTCTTCTGGTACACGACACAGTCCTTTTTTTGTTGTTGTTTCCAGTCTCCAAAGAATAATTCTGGGGTTCCCAACTTGTTTAAATTTGTAGATCAGACTCTCTTATGTCACAACCAGACATTAGAGTCACAGCACAGCTCTTGGTTCTTCATCAGACTTCTGTCCACCTCACAGGATTGTTGTCACCACCGACTTCTGTTACTAAGTCCGAAAATGCTCTTCTGGTCACTTGAACGGCACCAATGTAGTGATACGAGATGTATAGTAGGATAGATTATTAATATTTAGGTATTATAATGATGATGTAAGTACTCTTCCGCAGCAACCCAATTCTTCCAGAGAGATGCACTTTATTGACTTCCAACACAGAACAAAGTCCAAAGTCCACAGATGACAAAAAATCCGACAGAGTATATAATTCAGAGTCCCGTTTTCTCTAGATTTGCGCCTTCATAGTCATACACAGACAAGATTATACTAAATTTAAATGCCAGCTTGAATGTCCTCTCTGAAATACTAGTCCACTAGGAGGGAGTTTCTGCTAGGTCAACCCAAAATACTCTTTGATCTTATTGTTACCCCCTCAAGTCTAATTACCATCAATAAATACTTCTTCTATGGTACTTTAAACAATGTACCCTTTGAAATGTTCAATTAGGTTTACAGACAATACCTCACCTCACACACCTAGGTAGACTTGCATAAGATCAACACATCAAAGAGTCTTCAGCTGTCCTCTTGATATGTTAAAATTCAGTTGACTTGGACAATTCAACTGAATTTCTGGTCAACATGGCACTCCAATACAACATTATACATAAATCAGACAACATATTACAACATATAGGGGTCTGACACTCATAAGAGCCATTCCTCTGCTCTCCTGTAGCCTATTCACATAGACATGATATGCATTCATTTGAGCATAGAGATTATACTGTTCACTATTGAATATTTGAAACTTAGAGGTCATAGTTGATAACATTCTTGTAAGATAGCATTTCAAAGTGTAAACTAAACGTGACTCTTTGATTCTTTTACTATCATCTCATTGAGTAAACTATTTCTGACTTAATCTATTCTGGTGTATTTCCTTCTTACTGCTGTTGTCTAAAGGGAAAACATTTTTGAACCCAGGGTGTCAGAGGTGGCAGAGGACTTACAGGGTCAGGGCAACCAGAGGGGTACTGATTTATCTTGGGACCCCCAAGAGGGCAGCGCTACATTTGTATGATGTATAGTTGTACCTCTATTTGCCCAATATGCAGGACATTTTAATGATCGTATGATGAATTTGACATTTTTTTACAAATAAAAGTTTATTATTTTTTTAAGACAATTAATGTGTGGTACCGTTAAAATCCCATTTAGTTTTTTTTTGTGTTAGGTTCCTATGTTCTTATTATAGCCAACCTTTATAATTGATGGAGCTCATGAATCTCAGGCCTGGAAAAGGATATAGCACAACAAGCTTTAATAATGAAATGTGAAAGACAGGATTGATTTTTTTATGCCTCAGGTAAGCACAGTTTTATTGCCACCAGGTTAATGTTTCTCTTGACTGTAAACTGGCTGACCTACCGTCCCAATTTCTTTGATGGAAACTTCAAATTTATAGTGCACAGCCATACTTTGTCTCCTTGGTTAAGAAGCATCTCCTGGCAGGAAGGCGAGGAATAACACCATAAAAGCTATCAACATTCACCATTGGCTTTCAACCTCATCCAAACAAGGTTTTTTCAGTCCCTTGACGTGGAGAAGGCATTCGACAGGGTGGCATGGGACTACATGGTGGCAGTGCTACAGGCTATGGGGTTTCTGGCACACTTCCCAATTAATCCTGGCATTATATGCTTCCGCCGCGGCCAGAATAAGGGTCAACGGCCGCCTGTCGAACGCCTTCTCTGCCTCGAATGGCACCAGGCAAGGTTGCCCACTATCCCCCCTCATCTTTGTACTCTCATTGGAACCTTTACTACACAAACTTAGGGCCAACCCGAATATAATGGGCATTGATATCAGACACAAACATTACAAACTAGCATCATACGCCGACGACATTCTTCTCTTCCTCTCCAACCCGTTAATTACTATACCTAACCTACTACAGGATTTTACCCTCTTCCACAAGTTATCCAATTTGAAAATAAACTTTGCGAAATCCAAAGCCCTCAACATCTCCCTCCCATCATTGATAGTATCTCAATGCCAAGCTAACTTTCCAATTTAGCTGGAAACCACACGCCCTTACGTACTTAGGTATTCAGATACCCTCCAAGCTTACTGAACTCTACGAAAGAAATTACTCTCCCATTCTCCAAAGGATAAAAAATTAACTGACAATTCTCTTGGTTTGGGCGAATTGCCATTCTAAAAATGAACGTCTTGCCCTGTATATTATATGTCTTACAAACAGTCCCGATCAAACTCCCACCAACGTTTTTTAAAACTTACAAAAGACTTTGCAGAAATTTTATATGGGCCCATAAACCCTCCAGAATCGGTTGGGATAGAATGATTCTCCCCAAACTTAAAGGTGGGCTAGGCCTACAGGATATTCATAAATACCACACTGCCTGTCACATCACCAGATTAATTGACTGGCACATACATGCACACTCTAAGGACTGGATCACATTAAAGGATTCATGTGCCCAGACTACTCTCTCCCATGTGCCATGGATTAGCACTAAGGCTACCCCTAAGGAACACTCTACACATCCGCTAACGGGACCTACACTGAACAGCTTCAGAAACACTTGTCACTCTCTTAAAATGATTCCCTCTCTAAAAACTTTTGGTCAGGTGTCCAATTTTAAAATAAATTTTTCGAAATCCGAAATCCTGCCCATCACCATCCCTGCGAAGATGGCTAATGATTTACAACAAGCTTTCCCATTTAGTTGGGCTACAACATCTATTAAGTATCTGGGCATACAACTTACCAATCGATTTGATAATATCTACTCGGCTAATTTTCCCACCCTTTTGAGCATGGTGCGTAGAGACTTACAGAATTGGGCCAAGACCTCCTTCACGTGGCTGGGCAAACTTAGCATACTCAAGATGAACATCCTTCCAAGGGTGCTCTTTTATTTACAAATGCTGCCAGTCCCTCTCCCCAGGAGCTTCTTTACACAGCTTCAAAGCCTAATGATTAATTTCATCTGGCATGGTAAACGGCAAAGACTGGCTGCGTCTTTACTACAGAAGGCCAAGGAAATGGGAGGCCTGGGCCTCCCGGATATAAGGCGATACTACAGAGCCATTGCGATCCAACATATCCTCAACTGGCGGCATCATGGGGGTTCAAAAATGTGGGTCTCCTTGGAGAAGAGCTTGGCAGGCCGGGACTTGTCTTACGCGCCTTGGCTACCTCGTGAATACAGAGGACTCTCACAAACGTCCTCCCCGCTAACTACTCATATCCTGCGGGTCTGGGATCGCACGAATGCTTTGTACGCTTTGGTGCCCCCGGGCTCCCCACTGGCACCGCTGGGGGGGTTCAGGTGGTTCCCTCCTGGGGAACAAAGGACCTTTTTTGGTACATGGGTTACAGACGGTAATTATAGCTGCGGCAAATTTGTAGATAAGGGTAGTCTGATACCCCTAGATGCCTTGAGGACTAGTCATGGCAGATTCCCCATGGATTGGTGGAGACACCAGCAACTCCAACACTTCATTGCAACAGAGGGGGCTTCGATGAGAGGGCTAGACACCATTACCACACTAGAAAGATTTTTCATAGAAGAAGAACCAACTCCCCATCTGATCTCTGAGTTATATAGGCTACTGGGCTCAGTTTCCGCTGCTGGCAAGCCGGCTTTCATAAGAGAATGGGAGAGGGACCTAGGGATAGAGTTCTCGCCAGAACAGCGCCTACACATGTATAAATTAGCACATTCTAGCTCCATAGAGTCCAGAACGCAGGAAACTAACTACAAGCTTCTAACTCGTTGGTACCGGGTACCAGCCGTCATAGCACGTATTTACCCCTCGGTTTCTGACCGCTGCTGGCGTGATTGCGGTCAGAAAGGCACCCTCCTTCATGTGTGGTGGGAATGCCCAGTAATTAGGCCGTTCTGGACGGAAGTACAGGCTACCATTAAAAATGCTCTGCAGATTGAGATCCCGTTCTCCCCAGAGCATTTTCTCTTGCACCTCCCCACCCTCCCTCTGAGCCATTACAAAAAAAGCGCCCTTCCTCATCTATTAAATGCTGCTAAAAGGCTTGTACCTCTCCACTGGAAGAGTCCACGGATTCCTACCTTAAAAGAATGGTTACAGAAGGTGGAGGATATCAGAGAGGCGGAGGAGTGGGTGGCGAGGTGCAAAGATAGGAGTGAGCGCTTTGATAGTATCTGGGCCCAGTGGCGGAGATTCACCATTGACACTAATCCTGTGTCCTCTAGCCTGGAAGTCGCGCTGTTGGAGTTAGCGGAGCCCTCCTTGAGGCTAAGGAGGCCTGTGTGTGGTGACGTGCGTACCTGAATGGCATGTCTCACCGCCCTATTGGTTGCACCGGGTGTAGACCTTTTCTTTCCTTATGCATGGTTCGCAAGGTCTACAGTTGAAGGCTCATATGAGACGCTAGGCATATTTAGTTTTTTAAAGGCAAGTTTTGTATCTCCCTTATTAAATGTTATAAAGTCATTACCGGGGCAGACTTATGGGATAGGGGCTCCGCCTGGCGACACAGGCACCTTTCAAAGCCATTGGCCCCAGGGGATGCCCGTGGGGCGCCTCCCTCTTGGTGGAGGTTAGTTGGAGGCATGTAGCCCCCCTCCCGAGGGACCCACCCAGTGGGCATCTCGGGGCCTTAAAGCAGGGACGAGACCCCCCCTCCAGTACAGAATGGAGGGCTTTTAAGACGGGTCCGGCCAAGAAGTTGCCATGGCGGGACCCCTCCCTGGGACTCATTTTGACTGTTTCACAGTGCAATACAGTTTGGAGAAGATTTAATCCCTCATCCCCTTCCCCCTCCTTCCCTTACCCCTCCGTTTTATAATCTGTCTTGTGATTGGTTTGATAACTTGTTTTTGTCTGGAACGTCTAGGTCTGCACTGTAAGAATTGCACTGTATTGTGGTAAGAATGACCATAGACTATATGTTTGTGTGTTCCTTTTAATATATAAAATAAAATAAAGATTATATAAAAAAAAATGACTCCCTCTCCAGGGCCAATGACTCCCCTGACTGGCAATCCTGACTCCCCCCCCCCCCCCTGGCCTCCTAGAAAACAATACACGTTTAGCCAACATGGCACTTACACTGAGAGCACATCACTTTTTTCATAATGGCTCAATCGTCCCATTCACTGACCTGCCCTCTAGGTTCCCAGATGGGAACATCCCCTTTTTCTCATACTTACAAATTAGACATTTTCTGAATAGCACCAATCCCATCTCTCAATGGTGTAGAGATCAAAATCCTTTTGAAACACTATGTTCCAATGCTAGTCCCCAAAGCCACTTAATCGCAACTGTATATTCCATACTTTTCGGTGAGACCGACCACAAATCCAACTCAGTCAACCAGAGATGAGAGAGAGCTTAACCTAGACCTCCCCACTGAGGAATGGGAAAATATATATGAGCACATCCATAAAGGCTCTATTAACATTTCAGCACAAGAAAACAATTACAAACTGTACTCAAGATGGTACCGCACCCCTGAACGAATTCATGTATTTCATCCAACTATATCACCATTGTACTGGAGATGTAACTCTGGAGTGGGCTCTCTTCTCCATATCTGGTGAGATTGTACTCACATAAAACCATTTTGGGAAAAAGTACACAACATGATCACTCATATCACTACTTACACCCTAGACTTTACTCCCGCTCAATATTTGCTACACCACACGTCTCTACCACAATCCATTTACAGGAAATCTTTAATGCTTCACCTCATAAACGCGGCTAAACAATGTGTTCCATTATGTTGGAGAAACACTACTCCACCCACATTATCAGATTGGCTGAAACGTGTTGAAAAAATAGCAGAAATGAAGGACTTAATACATCAAGTTAAAGACAACCCAACAATCCTCAGAGTTCCAGACGTTACTACTTGACCCACAACCTGGACCCCCACTGGGAACACAGTGACACACGTGATAGATGCCTGTCCTATCTTGTGGTAGGAGTGTCCGCCATCCCCACGCCCACTTGCCTTAGTTTCTACCCCCTCCCGATTTCGGACTACAACTTACAACATATCTAACCCCCCCATGTTTAACCCCTACTTCTTTTACAGACATACATACCGCGTGCACTACAAGAGGGAACACTGTTCCACATAATGGACCATCATTAATAATATCACACATGAGGTACATGTTACCCTCCCCCCTCGCACAGTTTGCTCCCATTAGGGGTGCTTGGGCTGGGAGTGGGCTTGCCTAGGTCCGCATCCCATTACTGAATACATCCTCAAAGCACCATCACCAGATAGTGCGTATTGTCGTTAGATGGCTTCCATTCTACTGGGATAGCTACAAACTATTTAAGGTGACATGACCTTTCATGTACCTACTTATAAATATTCTATTTGATTAACAAATAAGCTCTTAGAAATTTCTAACCCTGACGTTTACAGATATCTTTGCAGAACTTGTTGTTTACTGATGTACCTCTGTAAAATTTTAATATGTACTGTTATCTCATATGTACAACTCCTTCATACTTGAATAAAATTTATGAAACAAAAAAAAAAAAAAAAGCAGCATCTCCCCCATCTTCCTGTCAAAAATGCTCTTATTGTCCTCTTTGGCCCTTGCAGTTTCACGTTATTACCCAGAAAAAAAGAGTCACCCTGTCTTGTACTGAAGGGACCGTGAAATCTTGAAGCATGTTGGGCATAAATGATCGGTAGAAACCATAATTGGCAAAGAATGGTGCCTGATTGGTGGTACTGTGCACATAATTGTTCTAGGCAAACTGTTCCAAAGGCAAGAGAAATTCCCGATCATTCTTGTGAAAATGAAAACAAGCACCTCGGAATGGGTTCCAGCATGTAGTTTGTGCCTACCTTTTGTCTTTTTGCTTGTGGATGGTACGCTTGAATTCCAGGGCCCTGCAGAGTTCTTTACAAAACTTCAAAGTAAACTGAACCCTACAATTAGACACAATGTTGATGGGTATCCCATAAAGCCTCACCACAAACTTCATGAAAGCATGAGCTGTCTCTTTGCCATCCATTCTCCATTCCTGTCTTAATTTCCATCTGAAACTGGCAATTCCACAATAAAATCCATTGAGATCACATCCCATGGACTTCTAGTCAGCAGAAGTGGTCTTAGCAGCCCCCAGGATTTGGCCCTGTCATTCCTACTCCAGATATAGATGACACAAGATTTAACATTGCTTTCATGGTCCTTCCTTAACTTAGGCCACCAAAGGGACCAATGAACTAGTTTGATCGTCTTTTGCACCCCAACATGTTCTGCCAAAGGGTGGCCATTACAGCACTTGAGAACCAGGAATTGCTGATTTTTTGGGACAAAAGTCTTGTCTTGAAATAGAAACAGACCATCCTTTTCCTGCAAAGTCACCCCTTGAGGAGTCATTAGGTCCATCTGAAGTAGCAAAAAATGTTGGGCTAATAATATAGTGTCAGGTGAAGATGCTTAATTCTCTTTAGGAAACATACAAAACAGTGCATCAGGCTTGATGTTTTTGACTCTCTATGGAACATGAACCTGGAAAAGAATAATACCCACCTAGCCTGGTGGGGCTGTAGTCTCTTGGCTGACCCAAGATATTCCAGGCTTTTATGGTCTGTGAAAATTAGGGTTGGATGAGATTTGCCATCCAACAAATTTCTCCATTCTTCAAGGGCAGATTTAATCGGCACCAATTCTCGATCCCCCTAATCATTGTTCCTTTCCACTGAAATACGTTTCTTAGATAAGAAGGCCAAAGAATGTGTTAAAGATTTGAGACCTTGTCGCTGAGACAAAATAGCCCCACCTATGCTTTCAGAGGCATCTACTGTCATGGCTGGGCTCAGCCCTTCCTTCTCTGAGCTGGCCGCTTAGCTGTTGGCTAATTGCCAGCTCCCATCTCTCTCCACAGTTACCCAGCTGTTGTTGATTCTGCTCGTCAGTTCTGCCTACAAAGTCGTCCAGCTCACTTGATCTCTGCCTTTGCCAACATCACAGAGACTTTCTCCTGCATTCCTGTTGAAGACTTGCTCGGCTGTTCCTTCTGGCTCCTGATCCTGCTTGCTGTACTACTACGTTTATCTCTGGCTCTCTGACATTTGCTTGGCCGACTACCCGATCCGGTTAATGAACTCTGGCTTGTTTTGACTACGCTTACTGTGTTTACTTTATTATTATTATTATTATTATTATTATTAAACAAGTGTGATTTAACTATACTTCTGTCTCGGTCTGATTCATGGTTCCTGATAGTACGCGAAGGCCATGAATTCAGAAGATACAGTCAATCCACTTGTTAGTAATATTTTTTCCAGATTGGATGAGCAAGATCACCGCATGGATCAGTTTGCCATAGCGTTACAAACGCTCCTGAGTTGCACGGCTCACCTGGAAACTCCCACTGTGGCTGCTCCCGTACAACCTGAGTTGCAGGCCGTCCCTGCTGCTGTGCCAGTCTTTGTGCAGGCACCTGCCTCGAGTATTTCCTCTATAAGAGGTATGTCTGGTTCGACTCCGCTTCCCCAGCAATTTGGGATGATCCAGTTCAATGCAGAGGGTTTCTCAACCAGGTTGAGATTTACTTTGAGATGCTTCAACCTGTTGCATTTTGAGCTTCTGGTGACCACAGAAAATGAGTGTTTCCTAGGAAGCTGAGCAATGGTAAACATGATCGATGGAAAGTTCTTGATAAACTTTCTGTAAAAGCTGGCAAAGCCTATGAACCTTTGCATGCCTTTCTTATCAGAATAT
The DNA here is from genome assembly GCA_037952835.1 of Lithobates septentrionalis. Classification (NCBI taxonomy): domain Eukaryota; kingdom Metazoa; phylum Chordata; class Amphibia; order Anura; family Ranidae; genus Lithobates; species Lithobates septentrionalis. Next base: position 6,049,465 of record JBBDGP010000573.1, on the reverse strand, counting down.
CAGGCCAATCCAGTATAGCATTCATCTTCTAATGATCCATAGCAATGCCCTCAGGAGAGATTGTGATTCCCAGAAATGATTTTTTTTGTTTTTTAATTCATACTTCTCTACCCTTTCATAGAAGCTTTGTTCTCTTAGCCTGCTTAGGACTCTCTTGACATTTTGTGAAGATCCAGTGAAGGAGAGAAAATCAAGATATCAACTATGTACATGAGCAAGTCAAGAAAGTCCTCAAAAATATTGTTAATAAAGTGCTGAAAGGTGGCTAGAGCAATGCATAAGCCAAATGGCATCACCAGATGTTCTGAATGTCCAAAACGGGTTCTGAACTCTGACTTTCATTCATCCCCACACGCAGAGACAGCGTGTGAGGAAAGGACTGCCGATAACTGGCAAAACTGTTTACATGTGACCAACTGTGATTGGACACAGCGGTCACAACATGTGTTCAGCTGTGATTGGACACAACAGTCCCAGAGTGTGCCCTGGGGAGGGGGGTTTGGTTCTGAGGGGATGTTCATGGACGCCCCCCCCAGAACTGGAGAGGCACGCTGTAACTATTTTATGGCTATAGTGCAGGCGGAAAGGGGTTAAATGTTAGGTTAAATCAGCCCTGGAGTGGAGTATTGTGTACCTTACGAGGTTGCTGGTCATTTTGGATTGCCTGGGTATAATACAGTGGCATTGCTTGAGCTATCAAAGACCTGGGGCACCTTTAGGCACCCCAAGTAGAGCAGTAATGTGGTGCTGAAGTAAGTTGTGGGTGTGGCCAAATTGCAGTTAGCAGTGAATAGGCTTAAAAGGGGTGCAGTTAAAGAAAGCAAAAGCCTTTGTAAACCCATTAAAATATGCTTTGATTGCTGTGCCACAAGCAAGAGTCCCACAAACATGTACAACCCTCCGAACAATTATTTAAAAAAAAAAATGAAATGCTGCCATTACATATGATTTTATGTACACTGAAAATAAACAGAGCTAACACTTTGACTACAAAAAAGACAAAATGGAAGGAGTGTTACCAATGACATTTAATGACTGATAAAATCAATTAAAAGTGGGTACTCACAAAAAGCAACTCTTAATGAGCCATAAAATCACACAGTGTGGAAACATGTGCTAAATCACATATTGGGGTAAAGCTGACGTGTTTCGGGGCGCACCCTCTTCCTCAGACCTAGGCTACTCAGGACCACCATAGACCAGCGCTTTTAAATGAAATGGAATAATTGAAAGAGCCCCTCCTAGAAGAGGCAGAGAGAGAAAAAAATAAAAAAAAATATTTTTTCATTACATATCATTACATATTTTCATTATATATAAATCTATATGTATAAATATATCTACATATAATCTATTATTGCAAAACAATCACATACAAGAGGCAGCATCCCAGTTGGCTGCGCTGCACCCAGGTGACCCTTGGTGACAATCCCGTGTCAGCAGAGTCCCTACTCCCCAGGTTTTGGCACGATGAGTGGGTAGTGTAGGGACAGTACTAGCAGCAGGGTAAGGTTCCAGACGAGGAGGGAAAGCATTGGGTTGGCACTTCTCTGAACCTATTCCCACTTGTGCATAAGACGGCCAGGCCGCCTTCTGCCCCTCCTAACAGGTGACGTCAGTTTGGTTGAAATCTGCATCTCTAGAATTTGTGAGTGCTCCCGGTTGGGCTGTCCTTCCACTGGTTTTGTTGTGAACTGTCTTACTTTACTTCAATACAAGTTCTTTACATTACACCCAGACTGCGTGTGTTATTGCCACCACACCACACTGCATCCACCTATATTTGGCAGCAGTTAGTAGGATATGCTTCTTACAGCATGGTAAGAGGATTGGTCCCCAGCATAGCTCCGATAGGTGTGGTCTTAGCCCTAATAGCAAAGCTTAATGGTTCTAATATTCTCTTGGCAGAGTGGGAGTAGAGACTGGAAAGTGGCGCACGCCTGTACCAGATTCCGGCCAGGCTGGTGGAGGAGTTGGCTATTAATGCTTTAGAGGATGATGCCGCCACATGTTGATGGCAGTGCCATAAGAGGAGCAAGCTACTTTAGCACAAATTGTGTCACACTTGGAGGGTCTGTTTGGGGAGAAGATACTGCTTTCGAAGCTGAGGCGAAGGTTCTTCCTAAGGAAGCAGCAGGAGCATGAGAACCTTACCCATTAAGCGGTGGTCATGCAGAACCTCTGGAGACGCCAAGAAATGATGGATGTGCGTGGCTGTGCTGACATCACTGATTCAGACTAGGGATGAGCTTCGAGTTCGAGTCGAACTCATGTTCGACTCGAACATTGGCTGTTCGCAAGTTCGCCGAACAGCGAACAATTTGGGGTGTTCGCGGCAAATTCGAATGCCACGGAACACCCTTTAAAAGTCTATGGGAGAGATCAAAAGTGCTAATTTTAAAGGCTTATATGCAAGTTATTGTCATAAAAAGTGTTTGGGGACCTGGGTCCTGCCCCAGGGAACATGGATCAATGCAAAAAAAAGTTTTAAAAACGGCCGTTTTTTCAGGAACAGTGATTTTAATAATGCTTAAAGTCAAACAATAAAAGTGTAATATCCCTTTAAATTTCGTAGCTGGGGGGTGTCTATAGTATGCCTGTAAAGGGGCGCATGTTTCCTGTGTTTAGAACAGTCTGACAGCAAAATGACATTTCAAAGGAAAAAACCCATTTAAAACTACTCGCGGCTATTGCATTGTCGTCCGACAATACACATAAAAGTTCATTGATAAAAACGGCATGGGAATTCCCCACAGGGAAACCCCGAACCAAAATTAAAAAAAAAAAAATGACGTGGGGATCCCCCTAAATTCCATACCAGGCCCTTCAGGTCTGGTATGGATATTAAGGGGAACCCTGGCCAAAATTTTTTAAAAAAATGACGGGGGGGTCCCCCTAAACTCCATACCAGACCCTTCAGGTCTGGTCCGGATTTTAAGGGGAACCCCGCGCCAAAAAAAAAAAACGGCGTGGGGTTCCCCCAAAAATCCATACCAGACCCTTATCCGAGCACGCAACCTGGCAGGCCGCAGGAAAAGAGGGGGGGACGAGAGTGCGCCCCCCTCCTGAACCGTACCAGGCCACATGCCCTCAACATTGGGAGGGTGCTTTGGTGTAGCCCCCAAAACACCTTGTCCCCATGTTGATGAGGACAAGGGCCTCATCCCCACAACCCTGGCCGGTGGTTGTGGGGGTCTGCGGGCGGGGGGCTTATCGGAATCTGGAAGCCCCCTTTAACAAGGGGACCCCCAGATCCCGCCCCCCCTGTGTGAAATGGTAAGGGGGTACTTACCCCTACCATTTCACTAAAAAACTGTTAAAAATGACAAGAGGCAGTTTTTGACAATTCTTTTATTTAAATGCTTCTTCTTTCTTCTATCTTCCTTCATCTTCTTCTTCTGGTTCTTCTGGCTCTTCTGGTTCTTCCTCCGGCGTTCTCGTCCAGCATCTCCTCTGCGGCGTCTTCTATCTTCTTCTCCTCGGGCCGCTCCGCACCCATGGCATGGGGGGAGGCTCCCGCTCTTCTCCATCTTCTTCTTCTCTTCTTCTTTTCTTCTCTTCTTCATTTTCTTCTCCGGCCCGCTCCGCATCCATGCTGGCATGGAGGGAGGCTCCCGCTGTGTGACGGCGTCTCCTCGTCCGACCGTTCTTAAATAACAGGGGGCAGGGCCACCCGGTGACCCTGCCCCCCTCTGACGCACGGTGACTTGATGGGACTTCCCTGTGACATCACGGGGAATGCCACAGGGAAGTCCCGTCATGTCCCGTGCGTCAGAGGGGGCGGGGTCACCGTGTGGCCCCGCCCCCGTTATTTAAGAACTGTCAGACGAGGAGACGCCGTCACACAGCGGGAGCCTCCCTCCATGCCAGCACGGATGCGGAGCGGCCCGGAGAAGATAATGAAGAAGAGAAGAAGAGAAGAAGATGAAGAGAAGAGCGGGAGCCTCCCCCCATGCCATGGGTGCGGAGTGGCCCGATGAGAAGAAGATAGAAGACGCTGCGGAGGAGATGCTGGACGAGAACGCCGGAGGAAGAACCAGAAGAACCAGAAGAAGAAGATGAAGGAAAATAAGCCCCCCGCCGCAGATCCCCACAACCACCAGCCAGGGTTGTGGGGATGAGGCCCTTGTCCTCATCAACATGGGGACAATGTGTTTTGGGGGCTCCCAATGTTGAGGGCATGTGGCCTGGTACGGTTCAGGAGGGGGGCCGCACTCTCGTCCCCCCTCTTTTCCTGCGGCCTGCCAGGTTGCATGCTCGGATAAGGGTCTGGTATGGATTTTTGTGGGGACCCCACGCCGTTTTTTTGGGGGTTTTTTGGTGCGGGGTTCCCCTTAAAAGCCATACCAGACCTGAAGGGTCTGGTATGGAATTTAGGGGGACCCCCACATCATTTTTTTTTTAAATTTTGGCCGGGGTTCCCCTTAATATCCATACCAGACCTGAAGGGCCTGGTATGGAATTTAGGGGGACCCCCACGTCATTTTTTTTTTTGGTTCGGGGTTCCCCTGTGGGGAATTCCCATGCCGTTTTAATCAATAAACTTTTATGTGTATTGTCGGACGGCAATGCAATAGCCGCGAGTAGTTCTAAAATGGGTTTTTTCCTTCGAAATGTCATTTGGCTGTCAGACTGTTCTAAACACAGGAAACATGCGCCCCTTTACAGGCATACTATAGACAACCCCCAGCTACGAAATTTAAAGGGATATTACACTTTTATTGTTTGACTTTAAGCATTATTAAAATCACTGCTCCTGAAAAAACGGCCGTTTTTAAAACTTTTTTTTGCATTGATCCATGTCCCCTGGGGCAGGACCCAGGTCCCCAAACACTTTTTATGACAATAACTTGCATATAAGCCTTTAAAATTAGCACTTTTGATTATTCATGTTCGTGTCCCATAGACTTTAACGGTGTTCGCGTGTTCGAACGAACTTTTTTCCTGTTCGCATGTTCTGGTGCGAACCGAACAGGGGGGTGTTTGGCTCATCCCTAATTCAGACTATATAATAAGGGATAAGTTCATAGCTGGCATGAAGGCTGGCCCAGTCCAGAGAGCCCTGCATGTTAAAGCGCAATCTGGCAACTCCTTCTACCATGTTTTGGCACCTTCACCCCTGTCAGCTATGCAAACTGCGCTGACAAAGCTAGTTCAGGATGTGGCTACCTTGAAATGGAAAGTAGCCTCCTCTAAAAAGGACTCACCCCAAACCCACATGGGTGAGTACCCACTGCGCAGGAACCATGAGGGGGACTGGAAATTCTGACAGTGCAGCCATTATGGACACATATTCAAGAACTGTGGGTGGTCTGGATTAAGAAATCCCTCCAGGCCTTTCGTAAACTACTGACTCCCAAGGCAGAGGGATGACCCCCGGGACAGAGAAATACCCAAAATACCAGCAAGTCAGAGGACATGGTCAGACCGAGCCCAGTTATAGCCCCATGCCTGATTGACACTGGATTAGAGGTCATTGTCAAGGAGTATGACTTCTGCGTGCAGAGATTTGGAGCACGGGAGCCATTAGATCCCTGCTGGCTATCCCTCAGAGCGGCCAGTAATCTACCTATCCCGGTCACAGGCATTACCTGGGTGAGGATCCAAATCAAATACCAGGTGGTGGAGCTGGTAGGGCCGGTGGTGAACTGTGGCCCAGTCAATCCAGCAGTCCCTGTTGTACTGGGCATGAATGTTCTGAAAGACTTGGACTTACCCTGCCAAATATGAACATTCAGGCCGGTGGACAACCAGAGCAAGTAGGAGTGGTCCGTACACTCCCCAAACAAAAATTACAGCAGCAGGCACATCAGTCTGGGAAGCTAGCACATCAGTCTGGGAAGCTAGCACATCAGTCTGGGAAGCTGGCACATCAGTCTGGGAAGCTGGCACTGAGACATCAGGCTGGAAGGCAGGCACTGGGACAATAGGCTGGAAAACTGGCACATCAGACTGGGAAGCTGGCACATCAGACTGGGAAGCTGGCACATCAGGCTGGAAGGCAGGCACCGAGACATCAGGCTGGAAGGCAAGCTTCGAGGCATCAGGGTGGAAGGCAGGCACTGAGACATCAGACTGGGAAGCTGGCACATCAGACTGGGAAGCTGGCACATCAGACTGGGAAGCTGGCACATCAGACTGGGAAGCTGGCACATCAGACTGGGAAGCTGGCACATCAGACTGGGAAGCTGGCACATCAGACTGGGAAGCTGGCACATCAGACTGGGAAGCCGGCACATCAGACTGGGAAGCCGGCACATCAGACTGGGAAGCCGGCACATCAGACTGGTAAGCTGGCACATCAGGCTGGGGAGCTAGCACATCAGGCTGAAAGGCAGGCACATCAGGCTGGAAGGCAGGCATCGAGACATCAGGTGGAAGGGCAGACACCCGAGACGTCAGGCTGAAAGGCAAGCTTCGAGACATCAGGCGGAAAGGCAGGCATGAAGACATCAGACTGAAAAACGGGCACCGAGACTTCAGGCTGGAAGGCAGGCATCAGGACATCAGACTGGAAAGCAGGCACATTAGACTGGAAAGCGGGTACATCAGACTGGAAGGCGAGCACATCAGACTGGAAGGCAGAGACATCAAGCTGGAAGGCAGGCACCGAGACATCCGGCTGGAAGGCAGGCATCGAGACATCCAGTTGGAAGGCGGACACCGAGACATCAGGGTGGAAGGTAGGCATCAGGACATCAGACTGGGAGGCAGGCACATCAGACTGGATAGCAGGCACATCAGACTGAAAAGCGGGCACCGAGACTTCGGGCTGGAAGGCAGGCATCAGGACAGACTGGACAGTGGGCACATCAGACTGGACAGCGGGCACATCAGACTGGGAGGCAAAGACATCAAGCTGGGAGGCAGGTGCCGAGACATCCGGCTAGAAGGCAGGCATCAAGACATCAGACTGAGAAGCGGGCACATCAGACTGAAAAGCGGGCACCGAGACTTCAGGCTTGAAGGCAGGCATCAGGACATCAGACTGGAAAGCAGGCACATTAGACTGGAAGGCAGGCACATCAGACTGGAAGGCAGAGACATCAGACTGGAAGGCAGAGACATCAAGCTGGAAGGCAGGCACCAAGACATCCGTCTGGAAGGCAAGCATCGAGACATCCGGCTGGAAGGCGGGCACCGAGACATCCGGCTGGAAGGTAGACATCAGGACATCAGACTGGGAGGCAGGCACGTCAGACTGGATAGCAGGCACATCAGACTGGAAAGCTGTGCACCCGCTGGTGGACACCGGTACTACGGCCCAAGGATGCAACAGTGCAGCAGGAGAGACCTCTTACTACATGTCCCAGGTGTTGGAAGACACCCACTGGTGGACACTGGTACAGCGATCCAAGAGACCGATAGCGCCACCAACGGGTAAACCCTCTCATAACAGATGGCTTATGCCAGCCAGAGTCTTCAGACCACCAAAAAGAACCCTCACAAATCCAGTTCTTTTAAGCTCGAGTTACTTGCTCGAGTTTGGGCTATCACCAAAAAATTAGGGTAATATCTCATGAGGGCTGGCAAAGTTTTCACAGACAACCCCCTGGCCTATCTGGAAATGTGGGGATTTTGGAACAGAGGCTGGCAACTCGCCTCTCTCAGTTCAAACACAATATCAGCCAGGAAAGCTTAACAGGCTTGTCAATGCTCTGTCCCGATTCCTGGTGGAATGCCCAGAGGAGGGCGTGGACTCTAATCAGGAGGATATAGAGGTCGCTCCTGTTCTGCCCATGCTGGCTGTCTCATACAACATTGAGAAACAAGAAGAGGACCCACAGATCAAGGATGCTGAACTTTACGATCAAGAGGAATGGGTACTGATTCACCAAAAAACCCAGACCTAATGCAGGTGCAGATTTACCCCTCCCGGAAACACAAACCCACTTCTTAACTTCCCAAGAGTGCCAGAAGTTGTTCCCTGTCACTCAGGCCATCCTAAGACACTGGGACTGGTTGGAGTTGCAGGGCAAGGTACTTTATAAACAGTCACACATCTCCACCAAGCAGCAGGATATCTTCCAGGTCATAGTCCTAATGTTTGGGCAATACGGCCTGATGCCTGAGGACCTCCTCTTGGGGACACCAGAACACATTCCACCCAGAACACCCACTTCTTGTGTACTGGAACATTGGGAGTGTATGCAAAAGGCCAAGCAACTGGTGTTGGGTAGGGATGGGCCCCCCTAACCCGAACAGCGAACCCCATTGAAGTCTATTGGAGCCAAAAAGGAAATATCAAAAGTGCCCATTTTGAAGGCTTATGTGCAAGTAATTGGCCATATTATATATGGGGGTCTGGGTACTGCCCTGGGGGACATGAATCAATAAAAATAAATTATATCAATCAGCGCAGAGAACAATAAATAATAAGTGAATATGCTATTAGTAATAATAGCTTGCTGTCCCACCAACCACTGGAAAAGTGATTTCACAACACCTCAAAAGAAATTAAAAAATTTACAAATCAGTGTAGCGCAGCAAAGATCAACATTGAATCAAGCAAATAAAATATATTAATAAAAGTCTTTGTAAACAAATTCCTCTGTGAAAAAGTTCAACAGTTCCTGTAACCAGTGTAAGAAAAACAATGGGGGTCATATACGAAAGGCAAATCCACTTTGCACTGCAAGTGCAAACTACAAGTGCAAAGTGCACTTGAAATTGCACTGAAAGTGCACTTGGTAGTGCAGTCACTGTAGATCCGAGAGGGACATGCAAGGAACATAAAAAACAGCATTTTAGCTTGCACATGATTAGATGATAAAATCAGCAGAGCCTCCCCTCATTTCAGATCTACCCCTCAGATTTACAGCGACTGCACTTCCAAGTGCACTTTTTAGTGCAATTTCAAGTGCACTTTGCACTTGTAGTTTGCACTTGTAGTGCAAAGTGGATTTGCCTTTTGTAAATAACCCCCAATGTGTCAATCCTATATCAGATAAATTGCCTGCTCACCTCTGTGTAAAAGATAAAAAAGCCAATACCTCCTCACATCCAGATCAAACTGATCCACTTCTTATCCTTTCATTGAATGGGTTAATGGATCTCTCCCTTTCCTCACTCCACATGGAAAGAGGAAGCAGCAGGCTGGTGTCTCACCAAGAACAAATTGCTCCAATCCTTATCTCACGTTGTATGCAGTGAATAATCTGATGCTCACAACTCTCATCGGATAATATGTAAAGCAAAAAAGGTAAACCTAGTGTGTTCCGTATGGATATATTTATTGATTCACCCCGCTATACAGAAACACTTACTAGATCAAAGATGTAACAAGCATATAACACAATACAGCTCACCACCCCACAAGGAGAGACTCAGATGCACGTGACTATGCTCCACTCCACCCTACACACGTATCGACAAATGATAGGCTTTCTCAGTAGGCGGGGCTTAGAGCATCAGAGTGACGTTATATAGGCTGAGGATACATCACTATGACAACCAGAAAACAAATGATCTCAACAAACAGAAGTTAGGCACTACTCGCAAGTGCTCCCATTGACAAGAATATAAAGGATATGTGGCCGGGGGGAATGAATGAAAATTGGGAATACCCTGGAAGCAGATTTGGGGTAAACAAAAGAGGAGGAGAGGGAGGAGAGCTGGGAGGTGGCTCCAAAAAAAGAAAACTTGCTATGGGAGCCCGTTTTGCTCCCAGTGTAGCCAATTTATTTTTGGCACCTGGGAGGCTGATGGGGTCTTTAAGGAGAGACCTAAGAATTTGTCTGTTACACCAGAGTTATAGATGACCTATTCATGATATGGGATGGAGATGAAAGTAGTCTCCTTTTCTTCATGGATATATTAAATCAAAATAATAAGAATATTGTGCTTAGGTGGAAATACAATCATGAGAATATGATGTTTCTAGATGTAGAAACTGAACAAAAATGGGGTATTATATACTAAGAATTATTGTAAGCCTACAGATAGGAACGGTTACATAGCCATGGATACATAAATTGTACCAATCTTGAAGATTATGTGGAACAATCAGAGGTATTTGAAAGACGGTTTGTACAAAAGGGCTATGATAGCGATTCAGTTAAAAAAGAAAGACTGGCAGTACAAGCATTGGATAGGGATTCATTGATTGAGAATAAAACTCAATCTGTATCTACTCATAAACATAGCGATGGTTTTGGAATGGTTTTTGATTATAATATCCAGTGTAAAAAGATAGAGAATATTATCAAAAAACATTGGAAAATTTTATTAAGGGATAAAGTTTTAAATAAAGTTTTGCCTCCTATACCTAAATTATTATACAGAAAAGCCCCCACACTACGGATAAACTGGCCCCTGGGATTATAGACCCAACTAATATTTTATTACCTGCTCTACCATTGGGGTAATATACATGTTGGAATGTCCATGTTCATTTCAGTACGTAGGACGAACATCCAGATGTATGCAAGTTAGGGTTAGGGAACTCGTGAATAGTATTAGAAAAGGGAAAATGATTCATAGTGTCCCTAGACCTTTTAGAGAGGTTCCTAATAAGGATCCCAGTGGCTTAAAGTTTTTGGGTATTGAGAAGGTACAACATTGGACGGGGGGTAATTTTGTTAGAAATTGTAGTCAACGTGAATCATTCTGGATTTTTGAAACAAAAGTATTAACCCCTAGAGGTTTGAACGTTGACTTTGAACTCAGTTGTTTTATTAGTAATAAGTGAGTAATAGCTTATTTTATTATATTTATCTTCACTGTCTGTTAAGACATAATACATGTTTTTAGAAAGTATATATATATTTTTTAAATAATAGTTCTATTTTTATGTAATGTAAAAAGTTTATTCCTAATTTTTATGTATTTAAAAAAAAAATAGTGTATTAATAAAGTTTATGTCAATTAAATATATATATATAATATATATCTATATGTAGCAAGGGCAACAAACGGCAGCGGTACTCTTGCTTAGTTGGCAGTAGTATATTATGCTATATTGGTATATATTTTATATATTTTTTTTTTGTATATTTTTATATAATTTTAGTAGTGCCTCACCTTCCAGCTCTCCACCCTCTCCTCTTTTGTTTACCCCAAATCTGTTTCCAGGGTATTCCTAATTTTCATTAGCCACATATCCTATATATTCTTGTCAATGGGAGCACTTGCGAGTAGTGCCTCACTTCCGTTTGTTGAGATCATTTGTTTTCTGGTTGTCATAGCCATGTATGCTCAGCCTATATAATGTAGTAAGCCTATCACTTGACGATACGTGTGTAGGGTGGAGTGGAGCATAGTGACTTCCATCTGAGTCTCACCTGGTGGGGATGGTGAGCTGTATTGTGTTATATATATCTTGTTACATCTTTGATCTATTAAGTGTTTCTATATAGAGGGGTGAATCAATAAATATATCCATACGGAACACACTATGTTTGCCTTTTTTGCTTTACATATTATCCGATGAGAGTTGTGAGCATCTCACTGCATAAAGACAAAAAAGTGTAGCGCTTATGGGTGTAAAACCTGTGATAGTGAAATATATATCACAACAATTGATATGAACAAGTGTTATAAAAAAATAAAACACAGTACAACAATAGTGTATAGTGAATAATAGAGTCCAAACACTGATGAACGAAATCAGAATAAGTTCATAAAGGGAAGTCCACTCAAATGACAGATGGAATCCTCTGTGGCAAATAGTGAGAGTGATGTACACACAATAGTGGTTGTATGACACAAAAGGCAACAGATGAACATTCATCTCGGGTTAAGATAATGGATGGGGACTTCTTACCAGACACAGTGGGCCCACCTGTCACACAAATGCTCATCAGTGCTGCTGACTGAAAGATGGACGAAGTCAGTGAAGGGATTCACATTTTGCTTGAAAGATCCACCTGAGTCCCAGATATTCGGTTGTCATACCTGGATCCCGATTGGCCGACACAACGCCCACTTCTGGAGCGATCCCTTCACTGACTTTGTCCATCTTTCAGTCAGCAGCACTGATGAGCATTTGATTTTCAGTCAAAACACACGCCTGATTGGCCCACTGTCGTATGACAGGTGGGCCCACGGTGTCTGGTAAGAAGTACCCACCCATTATCTTCCACTAGATGAATGTTCATCTGTTGCCTTTTGTGTCCTACAGCCACTATTGTGTCTACATTAGTGTTTCTCAACTCCAGTCCTCAAGGCACCCCAACAGGTCATTATTTTGCACAGGTGATTTGATCAGTTTCACTGTCTTAGTAATGACCACAGCTGTTTCATCTGAGGGAAATCCTGAAAACATGACCTGTTGGGGTGCCTTGAGGACTGGAGTTGAGAAACACTGGTCTACATCACTCTCACCATTTGCCACAGAGGATTCCATCTCAGTCATTTGAGTGGACTTACCTTTATGAACTTATTCTGATTTTGTTCATCAGTGTTATAGTCACTATACACTATTGTTGTACTATGTTTTATTTTTTCTATAACACTTGTTCATATCAATTGTGATATAAATTTCACTATCACAGTGTTTTACACCCATAAGCACTACACTTTTTTATCTTTATTAATTTTTGACTTTATTCTAGTTTCAGCAGCTGTACATATTTCATTATTTTTAGTTTTTTAGCATTTTAGGGCAGCAATTTTTCACATAATCTCACTGCATACAATGTGAGATAAGGTTTTGAGCAATTTGTTCTCGACGAGACACCAGCCTGCTGCTTCCTGTTTCCATGTGGAGTGAGGAAAGGGAGAGATCCATTAATCCATTCAATGAGAGCATAAGAAGTAGAGCTCTTTCATCTGGATGTGAGGAGATATTGGCTTTTTTATCTTTTACACTGAGGTGAGCAGGCAATTTATCTGATAGAGGATTGACACATTGTTTTTCTTACACTGGTTACAAGATACACTGTTGAACTTTTTCACGGAGGACTTTGTTTATAAAGACTTTTAGGCCCTTTTCACACGAGGCGGACTCCGTTTCTACGGAGCCCGCCTTGGTCTGCCGGCTCAGCAGGAGATCTGTCCGTTGATCTCCACTGAGCCGGCGGATGACAGGTCCCTCTCTGCTCACTGAGCGGGGAGGGGCTTGTCAGGCGCCGCTGCCGCCTATGGAGGGATCGGATGAAAACAGACAGCATGTCCGTTTTCATCAGATCTCACTCGATCCGATCCACCAGCGACGGACCTGGATGTAGAGCCATCCGTCTGCTTTTAGCGGATCGGCCGGGGTCGGATTTCAGCGGACATGTCTCCGCTGACATCCGTCGATCCATAGGCTAACATGGAGCGCCTGTTCAGGTCCGACGTCAAAACTGACAGGTGGACCTGAACGGTCCGATCGTGTGAAAGGGGCCTTATTAATATATTTTATTTGCTTTGATTCAATGTTGATCTTTGCTGTGCTACACTGATTTATATATATTTTTGTTTCAATAAAAAAAAAGTTTTAAAAACGATAATTTAAAATTCCTTTAAATACAGTGCCTGGGGGGTCCCCTTAATGTGCCTGTAAAGTGGCGCAACTGTAGCATGCATAAAACATGCTACAGTAAAAATGCCATTTCTAAAGAAAAAAAATCCCATTTAAAATGACTGGCGTTTACAATTGCTGGCACCCTGCTATTGAAAAAAAAAAGGCGTGGGGTCCCCCCAAAAATCCATACTAGACCCTTATCACATGCAGCCTGGAAGGTCAGGAAAGGGGAGGGGACGAGAGAGCATGCCTCTTCCTGAACCATACCAGGCTACATGCCCTCAACATGGGGAGGTGGGTGCTTTGATGGGGACAAGGGCCTCCTCCTGACAACCCTGGGCTATGGTTGTCGGGGTCTGCGGGCGGGGGGCTTATCGGAATTTGGAGGCCACCTTTAACAAGGGGGCCCCCAGATCCCGACCCCCCCATGTGAATGGGTATCGGGTACATCGTACCCCTATCTATTCACCAAAAAAATGTCAAAAAGTAATAACTACAAGAAACAGTTTTTTACAAGTCCTTTTTTTTCCAGGCACTTTTTTTAAAATGATTTTTTATTTATTATTTAGCTGTCTGTGGGGAAACCCATTGACAGCTGCCGACTCATCGGTTGTTAGGGATGGCGTGGCTGGCTTCCCGGCCCCACTCCTTAACAACCAGTTTACACTGCACCCTGATCGAGCAAAGCTTTGCCCAATCAGGGCGCAGAAAGGGCGAACGGCTGAATAGGCAAATATTTGTCCCGAACTCATGCTCGGGCCGAACCGTTCGCCCATCCCTAGTGCTGGACAAGATACTCCTGACCCTGTCCTGAAAGAACTGTCACTGCAACCGGGGAACCGGGTGTTGATAAAAAAATATCAAACACACCAGAGGAAGTAAGCTGGAGCCCAAGTGGGAGCACACCTCCGGAAAGGCCCATCCTCATATAGAGGAGACTTTGTTGAAATATGCTGAGACCTTGTGCGCTGGGTGGTGACAGCTCCAGGAAACCTGCCGATGACCGGAAAGTGTTTGATGCTGCTGATCTTTCACCTGGTGCACAAAGCTCCCACTGACTGGTTCCTGCCACCCCTTATGCTTGAGTTTCCATACTCTTCTAGCTCAGTTGGAGGCCCATCCACCCCAGCCAGTACCACAGACTGTACTGAGTTGTTTGAGGATTTTACCCTGGGCCCAGGTGAGAAGAAAGTGGAAGATATATCTGGCCCCTTACCGCCTGAGGACCATGAGTCACTGTCTGCAAATAAACCTTTGTAAATTGACCTTGTAGAGAATCAAGACAGCCGATTCCCTTTGCAGCCCATCTGCAAGATATTCTGACTATGTTGTTTGAAATTGTTTGTTCTGCCTTTACCACACTCTGTGCTTTTATCACCGATTTTATTGTTTCCATGTTGTGATTAGGGATGAGCTTTGTGTTTGAATCAAATGCATGTTCAACTCGAACATCGCCTGTTCGGTCGTTCGCCGAATTACGAACAATATGGGCCGTTCGCGCCAAATTCCAGTGGCGCGTCATGGCCCATAATTCACTGCGGCATCGCAGTGCATCGCTGGCTGATGATTGACCAAGCATGCACTATGACCCGCATCCTTAGCCAATCACAGCGCTGTGTATACAGAGAGCCAATTATGGCTCAGGGGGATTAGTACACGCCCCACACTATATAGGGCTGCCTGCAAGGCGGCTCTGTGTAGTGTGTTCCAGCGTTGAGAGAGAGAGAGATAGACAGAGAGACAGTGCCATTTGATTTAAGTTAGATAGAGTAGGCAGGCGAGTCAGTTAGTTGTACTTACAGTGTATTGTGTGTGTATGTGTGTATATATATATATATATATATATATATATATATATACTGTATTCAGTTTAGCTAGATCCGTTCCTGCTATTCTCTTCCTACTACTGACAGGCAGGCAGGTGTTTTTACAGTATTTACAGCTACCTGAAGAAAATTGCTGGTGTTCTGATCCTATTAGTCCTATTAGCTACAGTATTTACAGTTAGTGTAGTGCGTCCTCTGCACAGTGTGCACCTAAAGCTACCTGTAGAAAATTAGTGGTGTTCTTCTGATCCTATTAGTACAGTACCGCAGGCAGCTGCAGTATTTACAAGTTAGTTTAGTGCGTCCTCTGCACAGTGTGCACCTAAAGCTACCTAAACAAAATTAGTGGTGTTCTTCTGATCCTATTAGTACAGTACCGCAGGCAGCTGCAGTACTTACAAGTTAGTGTAGTGCGTTCTCTGCACAGTGTGCACCTAAAGCTACCTGAAGAAAATTAGTGGTTTTCTTCTGATCCTATTAATACCACAGGCAGGCAGCTACAGTATTTACAGTTAGTTTAGTGTGTCCTCTGCACAGTGTGGACCTAAAGCTACCTGGAGACAATTGCTGTTGTTCTGCTCCTATTAATACCACAGGCAGGCAACTACAGTATTTACAGTTAGTGTAACATAAAATATAATCTAAATAACTGCGCTCTCAATGAAATAATTAAACACTTAAAAAGTTTAAATAAGTGAATTAAGCTGAAAATCACAAATATATAGAGATTAGACTTCGGTGATAAAATCAGAGAGAAAGTCCCAAATCCAAATTGTTGGTAAATGAAAAACTAGTGTAAACCATTAAAGGAAAATAATGTGAAAGACACATAGCGGAGGAGAGCAAAAAAAATCCCAAGAAATTCTTTAAGTATGTAAACAGTAAAAAAGGGAGGACAGACCATATTGGCCCCATAAAGAATGAGGAAGGACATCTGGTTACAAAGGATGGGGAGATGGCAAAGGTATTGAATTTATTCTTCTCCTCAGTCTTCACAAGTGAATCGGGGGGGCTTCAGTACCCAAAACTGCAGTGTTTATCCTCATGACACAACACAGGAAGCACCTACATGGTTAACAGAGGACGGAATTAAAATTAGACTTGAGAAACTTAACATTAATAAATCACCGGGACCAGATGGCTTGCATTCGAGGGTACTTAGGGAACTCAGTCAGGTGATTTCCAGACCGTTGTTCCTAATTTTTACAGACAGTCTATTGACTGGAATGGTACCAGCTGATTGGAGAAAAGCCAATGTAGCACCAATATTTAAAAAGGGCCCAAAAAACATCCCTGAGAATCACAGACCAGTTAGCCTAACATCAATAGTATGTAAACTCTTGGAGGGGATGATAAGGGACTATATACAAGATTTTAGTAATAAGAATGATATCATTAGCAGTAATCAGCATGGATTCATGAAGAATCGTTCTTGCCAAACCAATCTATTAACCTTCTATGAGGAGGTGAGTTGCCATCTAGATAAAGGAAGGCCCGTAGACGTGGTGTATCTGGATTTTGCAAAAGCATTTGACACAGTTCCCCATAAACGTTTACTGTACAAAATAAGGTGCGTTGGCATGGACCATAGGGTGAGTACATGGATTGAAAACTGGCTACAAGGGCGTGTTCAGAGGGTGGTGATAAATGGGGAGTACTCGGAATGGTCAGGGGTGGGTAGTGGGGTTCCCCAGGGTTCTGTGCTGGGACCAATCCTATTTAATTTGTCCATAAACGACCTGGAGGATGGGATAAACAGTTCAATCTCTGTATTTGCAGATGATACTAAGCTAAGCAGGGCAATAACTTCTCCGCAGGATGTGGAAATCTTGCAAAAAGACCTGAACAAATTAATGGGGTGGGCGACTACATGGCAAATGAGGTTCAATGTAGAAAAATGTAAAATAATGCATTTGGGTGGCAGAAATATGAATGCAATCTATACACTGGGGGGAGAACCTCTGGGGGAATCTAGGATGGAAAAGGACCTGGGGGTCCTAGTAGATGATAGGCTCAGCAATGGCATGCAATGCCAAGCTGCTGCTAATAAAGCAAACAGAATATTGGCATGCATTAAAAGGGGGATCAACTCCAGAGATAAAACGATAATTCTCCCGCTCTACAAGACTCTGGTCCGGCCGCACCTGGAGTATGCTGTCCAGTTCTGGGCACCAGTCCTCAGGAGGGATGTACTGGAAATGGAGCGAGTACAAAGAAGGGCAACAAAGCTAATAAAGGGTCTGGAGGATCTTAGTTATGAGGAAAGGTTGCGAGCACTGAACTTATTCTCTCTGGAGAAGAGACGCTTGAGAGGGGATATGATTTCAATTTACAAATACTGTACTGGTGACCCCACAATAGGGATAAAACTTTTTCGCAGAAGAGAGTTTTATAAGACTCGTGGCCACTCATTACAATTAGAAGAAAAGAGGTTTAACCTTAAACTACGTAGAGGGTTCTTTACTGTAAGAGCGGCAAGGATATGGAATTCCCTTCCACAGGCGGTGGTCTCAGCGGGGAGCATTGATAGCTTCAAGAAACTATTAGATAATCACCTGAATGACCGCAACATACAGGGATATGTAATGTAATACTGACAATGTAATACTGACACATATTCACACACATAGGTTGGACTTGATGGACTTGTGTCTTTTTTCAACCTCACCTACTATGTAACTATGTAACTATGTAACTATGTGACTAAGTCCATAAAAGAGCAAAATCCTTGAATGCATAAACACTGTGCACACAGTGATGAAATGAATCAACGACAAACACCCAGTGAGGAATCCACCACCTGTAAAATTGAATGCTTACCAGAGGCAAGCTTTGTGACAGCTTGTAAAATCACTCCTAGGGGGACCTCACATCGATCTCCTTTAGAGAGAGGCAGACAGGAACCCTCCGTGTATCCACATATTCAGTAGAGAGGACTCCGAGGGATAAAAGATGGATAACCCATAGTGTAATTCTGCATAAAATATTTATTAAAAAATAAGTATCCACTTACACTTAAGGATCGCATTTAAAATCAAGATCGAAAGTAACATCACAAGTAGAAGTAGCCGGCCGGTCTGCGAGCGCCCGTTCGAGCCAAGATGAGCTTGATGACGTCAGTGCGTCGGCCTTCTGACGTACGTTTCGTCGTAAAAGACGTCGTCATGGGAACGGGCGACGCACTGATTCATCGCCATTTATATTAAAAGCCAAGCCTTGCTCTGAGGCTCGGGCCGCATCTCCACCACTTCCGATTACAATACAGGAAGTGTGTGGATGATATAGATCAAAACTAAAAAGTTAAAACCGTACCCACCATAATTAATAACTAAGAACGGAAAAAACTAACTTTATTTATTTCACAGCGGATCTAATCAAATATTAAAATGGGTAAAATAAATATAGAAAAATATGTTGAAAACCCAAAATGTGCTCAAACATCCGGAGAAAAAAACTGTGTATTGAATTACGCCATCTAGTGGGGAGATGGAAGAAGACACACAGTCCCACTCAGGATGACTGAAAGCAACAATTCAATATATTAATTATAATGGGTTAATCCATAACTAAATACGGAAGCGGCTTTGCCCGATAATAGCAAACCGTCTTTCCGGGTGATGTTGAGAGGGTATATTTAAATGTCTACCCCCTAACTCAATATTTATATATTGGATACTCATCACCTATAAATAATGTAAAATATGTATGAAACACAAGAGGGTATTGTATCTATTTTAGACATTAATATTCAAGGAGTTGATTGGTTGAAAACTGGATATACTCAACCAATCCTCCCTAGAATAATACTATGCTAACGCCACCCGAATCTCAGAGCGAGTTCACAGGGAGTAAAATATTACCATTAGGTGAGGAATTAACACCAAGTACTAAACAACCTATTTCAAACTAAAAAATAATTGGATGTTATAATAATAACAATACCAGAAAACGTATGGTCAAATTTAGCCAGTGGAGTGGTCATGAGTTATCTAGAAATGCATTAAGGTCAACCTCAACATTAAGCCCAAAGGGGGTGTAACACCTCAATCCATGTATCCAGGCCATCTCAAGTCTAGATATCCCACGTATTATAGAACCACCCCACCAATGTGGGGTATATCTATCGATCCCCAAAATAATGGTCTTGCTGGGATCACGGTTATGAACCTCAAGATAATGTCTGGAGACCGGGTATTTGGGAAAACCTGTAAGAATGTTGGTTATATGCTCATTGAGCCTTACCGAAAGTAGGCGTTTGGTCCTCCCCACGTATTGCAAACCACAGGGGCATTGGAGGAGGTAAACTACCCGTTTTGTGGAACACGTAATAAACTATTTAATTTCAAATTCAGCCAAAGTGCTAGTAGAAATAAATTTGTGTGTTCTCCTATGCGTACAACCACTGAGAGAACACACCCTGCACTTCCTACATTGGTAGAAACCAATCAGGTATTCAAAAAACCCTTTTTTTTGCAAGAGGGGGGTCAAGAACTTTGGGGGCCACTCTGTCCCTAAGAGAGGGAGCACCTTTATAAAGCACTTTTGGTTTAGTGGGAAGAACGGTACTCAATACCTGATCGTTCATAAGGACATGCCAATGTTTTTTGACCAGTTTCGCCACACTCCTATGTTGTAAGGAGTAGGTGGTAATAAAGGGGATTGAGGGTACCCTATCTTGATTGGGTACTTTGGTTTTCAATAAGGCACTCCTATCAATAGTTTTCACTTCTTCAAGTGTCCCCTTAAGGAAGGCTTCAGAGTAGCCCTTGTCAAGGAAACACCTTATTAAAACATCAGCCTGAACCAAGAATTCACCCTGGTCGGAACAATTAAGTTTCAAGCGTATAAACTGGCTTTTGGGCACCGATTTAAGCCAGGTTTCATGGTGACAACTATCTATAGATATATAGGAGTTGCAGTCCGTATTTTTAAAAAAGGTGGCTGTAGTGAACTGCCCATCTTTGACCCCAATCTTAAGATCCAAAAAGTTGATCTCCGTCTGGCTGGCTTCATATGAAAGTCGAATGCCACAATCATTATCATTTAACTCACTCATGAAAGAGTCCAAATCCTCTTGGCCCCCGTTCCATAGGAGGAGGATGTCATCTATATATCTAGCCCACAACACCACCTCCGGTCTCTGGTGGGCATAGATGACATCCTCCTCCCATAGGGCCATAAACAGGTTCGCTAGGCTGGGGGCATATTTGGCCCCCATGGCAACCCCTCTATCCTGCCTGTAGAACTGGCCCCCAAACCAAAAATAGTTTTGAGTCACCACGAAGTGGAGTAGTTGCATGATAAAACAAATTTGTTCATCAAATAACGCAGAATCACGCCTCAGATAGTATTCTACAGCAAACAACAGTTAGTGTACTGTGTCCTCTGCACAGTGTGCTCCTAAAGCTACCTGAATGAAATTGGTGGTGTTCTTCTGATCCTATATCAATACCACAGGCAGGCAGCTACAGTATTTACAGTTAGTGTACTGCGTCCTCTGCACAGTGTGCCCCTAAAGCTACCTAAAGACAATTGCTGTTGTTCTGCTCCTATTAATACCACAGGCAGGCAGTTACAGTATTTACAGTTAGTGTACTGTGTCCTCTGCACAGTGTGCACCTAAAGCTACCTGAAGACAATTGCTGGTGTTCTCATACTAATAATACTACAGGCAGGCAGTTGATTCTGCTATCTGCAGTATCAGTATATATATACATCGCAGCTTTGTGCAGCTACATCTCACTGCAGGTCATTAGTATGTCTGGAAGGCCAACAAGGAGAGGCAGACAGTCACAAGCCAATAAAAGAGGGCAAGCAGGCTCTGTGTCTAGAGGCAACAGTGCTGGTCGTGGAGATGGTGCATTCTCATCAGCACGTGGCCGTGGGGCACGTTTGTCCTTTTTTTCGGCAGCTGGCCGTGTTGAGCCGCAACATGCGGAAGACTTGGTAGAGTGGATGACCAAGCCATCCTCATCCTCCTCATCCTCTCTCACCCAGGCTCAGGGTACTTTGGCAAAGCCGCTGCCAACGCGGCCTCTTCCCTTGGCTCAATGGCATCAGTCACTCCTTCCCTAGCCCCACCATGTCCTCCTGAGGAGTCCCCCGAACTGTTTGACCACAGTGTTGGGTACAGGCCTTTTTTGAGACAAGTGCATCAGATCCCACTGCTGCTATTTGCAACACATGTCTCAAGCATATCCCCCGTGGCCAAAACATCATCGGCTTGGGCACCACATGCTTGACCAGACATATGTTGACCTGCCATGCAGTTCGTTGGCAAGCGTACCTAAAAGACCCACACCAAAGAACAAAGAGGACCTCTCCTTGCTCCTCATCAGCTGGGATCTGCAACCCCACTATACCTTCAGTCCTCTCTGAGACCTGCACTGAGAGGAATGAAGGTGTAGAATTAGGTGTGTCACAGCCAAGTACTTGTGGGCAATCTGCTATCGGTACACCGACGTCAGATTGTACCAGGCAAATTTCCCTGCCCCAGCTGCTGCACCGCTGAAAGAAGTTTGCTCCCAGCCATCCACATGCCCAGTGGTTGAATGCTAGCTTGGCTAAATTGCTAGCAGTTCAACTGCTGCCTGGAATAATGGACAGGGCACTTGAGGCAGAACAGAGGCAGGAAGAGGAGGACTTCCTTAGCTCTCAAGGCCCCCTTTATCCAGACAGTGTTCCTGCGTGCCCGCCGATCACACTGGAAGAGGAGGAGGAGGGGGAGGAAGAGGAGGATTGTGTCAGCATGGAGGTGGAGCCTGGCACTCAGCATCAGCAGCAGTCTTTAAGGTATCATTTACAGTCCCAAGAAACCCATGGACTTGTACATGGCTGGGAGGAGGTGGCTGCGGATCATGTCGTCCTTAGTGACCCAGAGGACTCCGGACCGAATGCCTCAGCAAACCTATGCTGCATGGCCTCCCTGATCCTGCAAAGCCTGCGGAAGGATCCTCGTATTCGTTGTATCAAGGAGAGGGATCAATACTGGCTGGAAACCCTCCTTGATCCTCGTTACAAGGGTAAGGTTGCAGACCTTATCTTGCCGTCGCAGAGGGAGCAGAGGATGAAACATCTTCGGGAGGCCTTGCAGAAAGGTCTGTGCAACGCGTTCCCTGAGACTGGGAGGTTACAAACTCCTGTTCCTGGACAACGTGTTGCTGAGGCTTCGGTCAGTCAAAGAAGGAGCGGTGGAGAAGGTGGCCGTCTGACCGATGCATTCAGACAATTTTTTAGTCCGCAGCCCCAAGGTATGATCAGTTTCAGAAACCACCGCCAGCATCTGTTTTACATTGTGCAGGTATACCTAGGGGCAAGATCTGACTTGGACACCTTTCCCACCAAAAATCCTCTGGGTTACTGGGTCTTGAGAATGGATCACTGGCCAGAGCTTGCACAGTATGCAATTGAGCTACTGGCCTGTCCTGCATACAGCGTTCTTTCAGAACGCACATTCAGTGCTGCTGGAGGTTTTGTAACCGATCACAGTGTGCGCCTGTCCACCGACTCGGTCGATCAACTGACCTTCATAAAAACAAATCAGTCTTGGATCACTACCAGCTACCAAGCACCTAAAGCTGATGTAACCGAATAATTTTTTTTGAAATGTCAGATCCCTTCAAGACTGCCTATGCTGATGCTGAGTGACTATCTTGTTATGCTGAGTGACTATCCTCTTCCTCCTTAATGATCAGGCTGATAGCTTGTAAGAATATTTTTGGTTCTGGGCGCTGCCACCAGTGGCTAAGGCCCAATTTTTCAGCCCCTGTTTAACAGGGGCATGTAATTACAATTTTTGATGCAATATTTTGCAGGAGAGCTCATTCCTGCTCTCCAACTAGAGTATCTGAGGGGTTGCAGTGTTGTGGCACCAGTGCCTAAGGCCCAATTTTTCTGCCCCTGTTCAACAGGGACATGTAATTACAAATCTTGATCTAATATTTCACAGCAGGGCCAGTTTCTGCGCCCACCAAGAGTAACTGTGAGGACTTACAGTGTTGTGGCAACACCACCACCACCACCACCACCAAAGGCCCAATTTTTCTGACCCTGTTCAACAGGGGCATGTAATTACAATTCTTGATCTAATATTTCACAGAGCCCAATCCTGCACCCACCAAGAGTAACTGTGAGGGCTTACAGTGTTGTGGCAACACCAACACCTAAGGCCCCAATTTCTGCAGAGTATATAGGGCAGACCCCTACTTTCAAACATCCAACTTACAAACGACTCCTACTTGCAAGGAGACAACAGGAAGTGAGATGAAATCTACCCCTAGGAAGGGAAATTCTCTCCTGTAAGAGTTAGTATGGGAAAAACGTGTCTCCTCTCCACTGATGCTTTATCACCAATCCTTGTGTCACTAAAAACCCCAAATTGTCAAACATTTGTCATTGGGACAGAAAGTGAGGTAAAATCTTCTGAAGAGGTGCACAGACAGCAAAACAAATGTCACAGGGGTGATAACCCTTCCCTATGTTTTCCAAAAAGCTTAAAAATAGATTTTTTGGCTGGAGCTACACTTTAAAAATGTACCAGTTCAAAATTACAAACAGATTCTACTTAACAACAAACCTCCAGTCCCTGTCTTGTTTGCACCACCTCTATACTGCTGTTCAGAGGGCCTGGGGCCCCACGCCTTTCCTTTTTTTAATTTTGGGTGCGGGGTTCTCCTTAATATCCATTCAAGACCCAAAGGGCCTGGTAATGGACTGGGGGGGGGGGGGGGTACCCATGCCGTTTGTCTCACTGATTTTCATTACCAGACATTACATTAAAGCCGTAAGCAGTTTTAAATTACTTTTTATTACTTTAAAAATGTAATTTTGTGCAGGGACTGTTCTAAGCACGGCAAACACGCACCACTTTACAGGCATACTATAGACACCCCCCAGGTACGATATTTAAAGGAATATTTCACTTTTTGGTTTTACTTTAAGCATCATTAAAATCACTGCTCCAGAAAAAACGGCCATTTTTAAAACTTATTTTGCATTGATACATGTCCCCTGGGGCAGGACCCGGGTCCCCAAATCCTTTTTAGGACAATACCATGCAAATTAGCCCTTAAAATTAGCACTTTTGATTTCGAACGTTCGAGTCCCATAGACTTCAATGGGGTTCTAACGTTCGTGCAAATTTTTGGTCCGTTCACAGGTTCTGGTGGGAACCGAACCAAGGGGGTGTTCGGCTCTTCCCTAGTTGTGATGCTGAGGACAGCATCTGTTAAAGATTGGGGGAATGTAGGCAGGCGCAGTCTGCTTCCTCCAATGTAGGTGGCGTTCGACTTGAGCAGCATCACAGCCTGGAAAGGAAGCTAGGGTAAACTCGGTTTCTTTATGGTTTCCTGGTTTCTATGAGACAGCGTACCTGATGGCCACCCTGCATCCAGGTGACACTTGGTGGCCATCTTGAGTCAGCAGAGTCTTTTTAAGTCCCTGTTTACCAGGTTTTGGCATGCATTTCGTGAGTGGGTTTTGTAGGGAGAGGTACTCCTTCTGTCAGGGACAGCACAAGCGGCAGGGGAAGGTTCCAGCAAGGAGGGAAATCATAGGGTTCACACTTCTCTGGACTTCTTCCTGCTTGGGCATGAGATGGCCAGGTCATATTCTGTCCCTCCTAACAGGCGCTGTCAGTTCAGCAGAAACCTGCATCTCTACGTGCTTTTGGAATTCGTGAGTGTTCCCGGCTGGGCTGTCTTCCCACTGGGTTTGTTGTGATCTATCTTGCTTTACTTCAATACTTCTTTACATTACACCTGGACTGTGTGTGTTATTGCCACTGCACCACACTGCACTCTGCACCCACCTACAAGCTGAGTTGTAAATTGGTCTTTTTATCACATTTCTACCATTCTTCAATGAGCTTTTAACTCCGTCATTATGGGAAAAGAGGCCCTTCCTTTTTCACCTTTGAAAATATCTGCATGCATTTGCGATGGTTGGGCCTGCGTCTTGCCTGTGGCATGGATATTTGTCACATACTTTCCACTACAGCCTCTAGGCTTTGAAATATGTGCATACGCTTCCTTATGCATTGGCATGTGAGGCAATCCATGCCAATTAATGGCCAATATGCATGCAGGGCTGGGCAAGGTATTTTATATTGTGCTGATTTAAAAGCATGTGAGCCATTGCCATGTGAGCTGCTTGAAGAGCACGAAAGCCACCCTGTGCGAGAATGTGAGGAATGCATATTGTCCTGGTCAGCGGATGAACAGTGGCGGGTCTTATGTTTTCTGGAGTGTTTACGTTTAGGGCTTCTGCTCCTAAAATAATGCTAAAAACTATATTTTGCATTCCTGGAGCGTTCCTTAAACAAGTCATTACCTCACAAGAGAAGAGAAAACTGGTAGGACTGCAGAAAGATGAAGAGAAAGTAGTTCCTCTGCTGGCTCCAAGACTTTTTAGCTGCTGCTTGGTGACTGGCGGTCACTACCCCGCGTTGCCGATCTCCCTGCCCTCTGTGACATCATCCATCGCAGCTCTCCAGACTGAAGACAAAGCCAGGAGAGCTGCACACTGCCTATAGGAAGCCAGGAAAAAACCCAAGGGAGAGGCCAATGGTGACATTGCAGAGCTTACTGATACCACATCTGTAGACTATTTGTGCTATCTAAGCAACATTGCCCTCGTCCCGGTACAAGGGATACCCAGTTTCAGGAGGGTTTACTGTCCAACATTCTGGGTCTTTCAACTCCATGAGAGGCTGAACATGGAGGGGCAGTGCGGTAGGGGGGATATCCTTGCAGCAACCAAAGTACTTACCAGCTGCAATCCACAGGTGGCCTCGAGCATGACCAAAAAAAAAAGAACACCTTAGTGGGGGAGGGGCTGTCTTATTTAGCTAGTAAGAGGTGGTCCTGTGGGTGCCAGGTGAGGCGTTAACCCAATGTGTGCTGACGTGAGGTATGGCCAGGAAATCATATTTACACCTAACAAGGAACATATATAACCTATTTCTGATAAGGATATGCGCATATATATTTTTCCACATGGGGATTATGAGTGGAATATCATACTTAAACATACCAAGGAACATATTTAACCTATTTCTGATAAGAATTTGCATATAATTTTTTTTCTACATGGGAATTATGGGTGGAAAATTACAGTTAAGCATACATGGGAACATATTTAACCTATTTCTGATCCATTCTCTTATCAAGAACATGTGAAATATGTTTCTTGCCAAGTGTAATCATGATATTCTATCCATAATCCCCATGTAGAAAAAAATTATACCAATAATCTTTTCAGATACAGGTTAAATATGTTCCGTGTTAAGCATAACCATGACATTCCCCCCATAATACATAACAATGTATAAAATAATTATTCTAATATTCTTATCAGAAACAGTATAAATATTTTACTTGGAATGTGTAACCATGATATTCCACCCATAATACCAATGTAAACAAATAATTATGTGCATATTTGTTTCAGAAATAGATTCAATATGTTCCTTGTTAAAGGGAAGTTCTGCCGAAAAAAAAAAAAAAAGTCAGCAGCTACAAATACTGCAGCTGCTGACTTTTAAAATAAGGACACTTACCTGTCCAGGGCACCTGCGATGTCCTCACCCGAAGCCGACCTGTCCCTCGGCTCCTGGGTGCAGGCGCTGGCATCTTCAGTAAGGGTATCGGGAATGATGGCCACGGATTCTGCAGCGATCTTTTGCCGGGAGTGGGAGCAAATACCTGCATTAGACATGTATCTGCTCCCCCTCTCCCCTGAAAGGTGCCAAATGTGACACCGGAGGGGGGGGGCGGATAAGCGGAAGTTCCATTTTTGGGTGGAACTCCGCTTTAGGTGTATCCATGATATTTCATCCATAATCCCCATGTAGAACAATAATTATAGCCATATTCCTATCATAAACAGGTCAAATATGTTATGTAGGATGTGTGATAATATTAACCCCCTAATCCCCTTGTAGAAAAATAATTATACCAGTATTCTTATCAGACACAGGTCAAATGTGGTGCTTGACATGTGTGACCATGATATTTCACCCATGATCCCAATGCAGAAAAACAATTATACACATAATTTTTTCAGAAACAGGATAAATATATTGCTTGTTAAGTTTAAAGGATATCTAAATGTTCGTTTAAAAAAAACAAAACAAACATGTCCTACTTACCACCTCTGTGCAGTTGGTTTTGCACAGAGTGGCCCTGATCCTCCTCTTCTAGGGTCCCTCAGCTGCGCTCCTGGCTACTCCTCTTCTTGAGTGCCCCATTGGAGAGCCACTCTCCCTCGGTGCACTCTTGCTCCCGTGTCCTGCTGCTGCATCCATTAACACAAACAGCAGGACTCTGCCCCACGCCCTGATTTTGCATTGTTGAATTTGCTTGACAGCAGCGGGAGCCAATGGCTGCGCTGCTATCAATCTATCCAATCAGGACCCAAGACACTGGCTGGAGCTGGTGTGCTTGTCCCCGTCACTGGAAAGACAAGTTTCGGGTAAGTAAAAGGGGGGCTGCTGCATCACAGGAGATTTTTCACCTTAATGCATAGAATGCATTAAGGTGAAAAACCTTGAGGGTTTACAACCCCTTTAGGCATGAGATTTCCCTCCATAATGCCCATATATAAAAGTAATTGTACCCATATTCTTATCAAAATCTGGTCAAATGTGTTTTTTGCAGGGAAGTTCAATTCCTATCACTTGACAACCAGGACATGCAGTTCTGGGCACCAGGCAAGAATTTTTTTTTTTTTTTTTTTTTTTTTTTACATTTAGCCCTACAAGCAGCAAGGTTTAGAACCGACGGTTGGCTCTCTTGTAAAAGCAATCCAAGCAGCTAACTAGCCACTTGATCACTTTTACAAGCAGCGGGAGGGGACGTCCCTCCCCACTCACTTCCTTCAGTGGGCTGTCCTAACACTTGATCGACCAGCCAGCACTTCCACTGGCTGATCACAGAGGCAATCAAAGACCAGAGCAGCTCTGTCCGCCTCTATGATATAGGAAACATGAAGCAATTAGCATACATTAATTCCGGTTTCCCCAGCGCCTGTTTTAAAAATGGAAAGCATTTGATCACACTGATTTTGGTGGGATCAAATGCTTTTAAGGGCAGAGGAGAGATCTGGGGTCTCCATGAAGAGTATCTGTCACTGCATATTATTGTCACATGATGGCATGTTTACATTCTTTGTGACAGAAATAAAAGTGATAAAAAAATTCATTTAATTTAAAGCGAAAGTGTAAAAGAAAATGAAATAATGAATAAAGAAATTTAAAGCACCCCTATCCCGCATGCTCATGCGCAAAGTCAAATGCACGCATCGGTGCTACACACTTGCACGCAACAATTAACTCACACATCTGAGGTATCACTACGAACGTGAGATCACGGACAGTAATTCTAGCACTGGACCTCCTGTGTAAATCTAAAGTGGTAACCTGTAAAGGCTTTTAAAGCGTTCCCCATGGCTAATAACATATACGCCGTTTTTGCCGTTGCACCAGCATGTGCAATTTTAAAGCATGACATGTTTGGTATCTATTTACTCTGCGTAACATTATCTTTTATAAGTTATCAAAAATATGGTTATATATTGTGTTTTTTTTTTAATTTAAAAAAGTACATTTGTTCCCAAAAAATTGCCTTTGAAAAACTGCTGTGCAAAAATACCATGTGACATAAAAAATTGTAACACCCAGCAATTTAATCTAGTGCCTCTGCTTTAAAAAATAAATATATAATGTTTGAGCCTGGGTTCGCACTGCACACTGGAGCGGCTCACAGCAGGGGTCCGATGCGTCCCAATTCACCGCTTCAGGTCCGATTTCAGCCCACATTTTTGGCTAAATTCGGATCTGAAATGGACCAGAAGACGCACAGGACCCCAGTGCAATTCGCACCGGAGCCACTCTGGAGATATGTGATCCGGCTCCATAATGAGCCAGTCACAGTCTTCTGCTATGTGAATTAGATGTGGGGAAATCCCACATCCAATTCGCAACAGTGTGAACCAAACCGGAGGGTTCTAAGAAACTTTCTAGCAAAAAAAATTAAAAAAATGTAGTTTAGGTTGCCATAAAATTCTTTTTTTTTTCAAAAGCCCCAGACATTCCTAAAAGCACCTCTACCTAATAAATCTCAATCCTTCATATTTTCCATCCTTGTAATGAGGGACAATCAAAAATTGTGTAATTATGATATTCTAACCATAATCTCCTTGTAGAAAAACAATTATACCCATATTTGTATCAGAAATTGGTTAACTATATTCCTAGATATGTTAAACCATGACATTGCACCCATGTAGAAAAAAAATATGTGCATATTCTTATCGGAAATAGCTTAAATATGTTCATTGTTAGGTGTAAACATGATATTCCACCCATGATCCCCCTAAAAAACAATAACTATACCCATATTCCTTTTACATATGAGAAACAGGTCAAATGTATTACATAGAATGTGTAGCTATGATATTCCGCCCATAATCCCCATGTAGAACAATATTTATACCCATATACCCACCTATCAGAAATAGTTAAACATGTTCCTAGGTATGTTTAACTACTATATTCCACCCATAATCCCCATGTAGAAAAATAATTATATGCAAAATCTTAAAAGAAATAGGTTAAATATGTTCCTAGGTATATTTAAAGGGGAAGTAAACCCTGATGTTTCCCTGCAAAGGTAAAGCATAATGGGCTACTATGCATCGCATAGTCACCGCATGTGTCACTTACCTCACACAGAAGCCTGCGATGTTACCGCTGTCCCCTCTACTACGTAGCATCCATCTTCTTTCCGGGTATCGTGGCTCCGGCGATGTGATTGGGCGGAGCCGCGATGACGTCACTCCTGCGCATGCACACGGGAGCCGCCACTAACGGGATATCGTCATTAGCAGTGCACATGCGCCGTAGACAGCGGTGCCTGTCTTTTTGCAAGTATCTCCTAAACCATGTAGGTTTAGGAGATATTTCTTGGACCTACAGGTAAGCCTTAATCTAGGCTTACCTGTAGGTCAAAGTGGTCTGTAAGGGTTTACAACCACTTTAACTGTAATATTCCACCCATAATCCCCATGTAGAAAAAAAATGATATGCATATTCTCATCAGAAATGGGTTAAATATGATCATATGTATGTTTAACTGCAATATTCCACCCACAATCTGTCACGGTACTACTTACAGTGAGCTCACAGGTGAGCAGATGACATGGGATCCTCCAGGGCGTAGAGTCTAAGGGCCAGCCGGTATTCTGCCAGGGACCCCTTCACAGGGGTTTGGGCTTAGCTGCATGCTGACCCCAGGTCACGACCCCTGGGTTCACCCTACTTGCTAGGGAAGTACCAGGAGACACTGTCAGACAAGGATGGATGAAGCAAAAGGAGAGCCGGATAGCGAGCCAAGGTCAGGGCAGGCTCAGACAACATAATCAGAACAAGCCAAGTTGGTACACAAGAGATCTGTTCATGAGAGGTCAGGTTTAAGGCAGGTTATACGATGGAAGCTCCAAAACCAATGTTGCTCAAGCAACCAGTAGCTGGTTTGAAAGGGATTTAAATAGGGAAGCACATGAGGGACTGGACAGGAAGTAGCAAGAGGTAATCATATATTAGGCAACAGGAGTGGCCGGCGACACCCATAGCTGCAGAGTGCACACAAGCTAGTGGAACAACAGGTGCCAGCTGGCCTACAGCAGTAAAGGTGAGACACAGATCAGCTCCGCAGAAAAATAATTATATGCATATTCTTATGAGAAATAGGTAAATATGTCCCTAGGTATGTTTAACTGTAATATTCCACCCATAATCCCCATGTAGAAAAATCATTTTATGTATATTCTTATCAGAAATGGGTTAAATATGTCCTATGTATGTTTAACTACAATATTCCACCCATAATCCCCATGTAGAAAAATAATTACCGTATATGAATATTCTTATCAGAAATGGGTTAAATATGTTCCGATGTAAATTTCACTGTAATATTCCACCCATAATCCCCATGAAGAAAAATGATATGCATATTATTATCAGAAATAGGTCAAATATGTTCATTGTTAGGTGTTTACATGATATTTCACCCATAATCCCCATGAAAAATATGAATTCTACCTATATTTCCAACAAAAACAGGTCAAATGTAATTTTTGCATTAGTTCTGTATAATTTATTGTGATCCTGTTGTACAGCTGCATATATATCAGCAAGCCAACAGTTAAACATTAGCAACTGCTTCTTGCAACATTGTATTAAGCACTGCAGAAAAAAATAACATAACTTGAGAAACAACAGAGTCATTACCATATATATGTGTATAAAGTACACCAACATTTAGTGAGAGTTTTGAGTATTGCAGTCAATAATCCAATCATCCCATCATCCCAATATGCAGTTTAGTACGTCCCCCATATATCCTGTAGACATTTTTTAAGCTAGTAAATGAATGTACATAATTTTGTTTCTGCTGGCAAAATAAAAGTACATTTTTGAGCTTGTTTGTTGTTTTTTTTTCTCTTTCCTTTCTTCTTTTTAATTAGATGCATGTATTGGATGCATGTATGTCCGTATTTCATCCGAAAACGGATGAATGAAATACGGACATACTGTCCGCACGTGTGAAAGGGGCCTTAGGCTACTTTCATACTGGAGGTGCTTTACAGGCTCTATAGCATTAAAAATAGCGCCTGTAAAGAGCCTCTCCTCTCACTCCAGTGTGAAAGCCCGAGTGCGCTTGGAGGATGGTAAAAAAAAGTCCTGCAAGCAGCATCTTTGCAGCGCTGTAGGAACGGTGTACACACCGCTCCTAAAGCGCCCCTGCCCATTGAAATCAATGGGCAGCGCTGACAAACCGACACTGCAACGGCGCTTTGTGGGTGGCTTTAACCCTTTTCAGCCACTAGCGGGGGTTAAAAGCTAAAAATAGCACCGCTTTCCCGCCAACGCCCCAGTGTGAAAGTAGCCTTATAATTTCTATATGTATTTGTGCACCAAAAAAAAAACAATCTCTTCAGCACACCTGCAAGTAAATAATAAAGGTGGAATCTTTATATATAACAGCTGTGGAGAATTGCAGGTAATGAATTCAGCTGGTGGATAGGCAGTGTTGTATATGTCAGCCCTGGTTCACATTGGTGCGATTTAACATGTTAAATCAGTGACAATTGCACTATTCTAATTGGTGCGACGCCGCAATTTCCAAAAGTAGTTTCTGTACTACTTTTTAGTGACTTCGGGGTGCGATTTTTATTGACATTGACTTGGTTAAATTGATGATAGGCAACTCCTATCCTCATATTGATTAGTGGTTCCAAATTAATAATAACTACTGCAGTAGGGAACAGACACAAAAGATACGCTCAGCATATTTCCAAATAACTGTTCTGTTTCTTATTATGACGCATTTGAAGGTTTTTATACACATGATTACGTAGGTATCACATTAATATTACAATTGTATGTTTATGGTAACAAGGGGCGTTACATAGGCAGGCTAATTCTAATCAGGATTCGAAAGAATGTAAACATGTACTGAAAACATTATTAGTGCCGTGTGCACAGTGGGGGCAGTGTGCAATACATACAAAATAGAATACAATTATATACAGAACTTACAAATTTCCATTACAGTCTCCCCTCTTTTGATCAATATTTCGATCACTAACCATGACTGCTATCACCTTTACCCTTTAACGTGGAACCTCCACGCATTTAGGTGGAGGTAGTCCTGGCCAAAGAGGCAAGAAAACTCCATTGTGGAGAAAATAATAGCTGAGCAACTTTTTCATTACAAAATGACTTTTTATTGTGAAAAACAAATGATTGATAAGACATATTTACAGAGTACTGGCTGTACACTTCTGTGGCCAGAATGGCCTTCTAGCTGGATTGTTGGCATGCTGACTTATCAGCATATGTAAACACAGACAATTCTACATAAAATGGAAGACATACAAAAGACAAATATGACTTCAACATGGCTACACTACTTTTCAAATATATATATATCCCTTACAATTAAAGTAATTGAATCAAAAAGTACCCTAGACTGTGATAGTGATACTCTCTGTAGATTCTGCACTCTATATTTACAAACTACTTCTGATAACACTTTTTACTGTGGCCTTTGCAGTAGCATTTGCCACTGGACATGCAGAAAACATGTCCATTCAGACATAATGCATACTTGTAAGATCCTGACTTGGGCATCTGAATATATATTTTTGTAATCTCTGGAAGGGATGTTCAGCTTTTGGTAACACCTTTGTTAACAGGTAAAACAAGAAGTGGTATGTTATAAAAACAACTGTGGAGAACCCTGGCTCTATCCCACGCTCATTTACTAAGGCAGCCATAACTGCATGTGACTGATGACATGGTCCATGTGTCAAGCTGGAGGGAAAAGAGTGGCCAGCAGACATAAATGATCACCTTTTCCAGTCCTGTTTAATAAGAAGTTGCCCCCTGTGGACCACTTGTTCTTCTCGTTCTGGGGTCCTTAAAGTTGACTTATTAATCCCAGCTATACCGGGCCAGAATTAGGGTGGAATCTGTGAGTTGCACAGACCCATCAAGTGTCCGGGGCTGTAAATGCAGCATCCTTAGTTGCCTGGTCTGCTTCCATGTGTGAGTTTTAATGCTAGTATGGCTACTTCAGCAAGAACCTGGAAGGCTGAAAACAGCCAATCAATATAACTTGGCATGCTTGATTGGTTTACCTGCCAAAGTAAAAACAAACCTCTGGCCCTTCAAATGGAACTAAAAGCTATCTCGACTATCTATATAAATATACACTCTTTTTATAGCTCACAGGCTTTGCTAAAACATGGAGCTCGGGCTTCTTGAGCTGGGGAAAAAAGGGATCCAATGACTTTGAATACAGAGTATCCTTCTGGGTGATAAACTGCATACTCAAATCTACAAAAAATTAAATATCTGGGTCTTCAGGGAGTGTGTCCTGCACTGGGCTCACAGCAGCTGATTCCTACACCATCAATTTAACACGTGGTTTTTCCTTTCTTTTAAATAAATGTACGCGTTTTCCATTGTTAGATTTGTACGTAAACAAACTCATATTTTAAACCTTTTATTAGATAAACATTTAGTTAGCTGTATATTTGCTGCGCAGAATGTCGGACCATTAAAAATTAAATGTTTGACCAAAACAATATCTAATTGTCTAAAAGCACCTTTGCATAAATCTACAGCTCTGATATATCGGGATGAAACCTTCATTACTGGGTCCAGCTTGCATAAATATATTACAATGGCTTGTTTTCTATCATGCTGTTTGTGTAAGAACTCCAGTTTCATGTTTCAAAAAGACAACTTTTTCCTGGCAATATTATAATAAATGATAACAATACCCTGCGGTCATGGAGAGATGCCCATAAATCCAAAATATTCTTCTGCTTATACCACTGTACCACAATCCACACATTCTGCTTTGGATTTCAAAAATAAAAATAAATAAAACAAAAGGACCAACAATCTGTATGATGGACCAGAAAGCATCAAAAACTAAAAAACAACTGGCTGCAGGTGGCATCTATCCTAACAGGGTGTGTGGACTTGATGAGATGGGTCTGTTATATTTAAATTTTATTTATTATTACTCTCACATCATGGACCGCACATCAAGTTATTATCAAAAACCTTAAAATTTCATTTTTGTAGAAAAACATCTTATGTAGCCCATCCATCTTGGCTTTGTTAAATATTATGGCAGCTGTATTCCAAAAAACAACCTCATCTTAATCTAAACTAATCCCATTCATTACAAATTTCCCCATTAACCTGGATTTCATTTCCAACCAAAGGTTGTCTAAACCAGTTTCAGTATATCTATATTATTAATAAAATTGTTAAACTCATATTAGAAATGAATACTCATTATTATTTAATTTTAATTAATTTCCCTTTTTCATTTAACCTTGTCTGGAAAACAGATTCAAAATAATTGTGATCACATTGTTTATCATTAAATTCGTTAACCCGGCACATTTTGTTATAAATGTTTTGTCTTCCAGCTTATCACTGACCCCTCATCCCAGCCACATTCTTTCATGAGAGCACAAAGGAGGGGGTCAAATCTGCGTACATGACACACACAAGCGAAAGAACTAAAGGTTCCAGCATTCACACACACATACACAAATATCTCTCTTAAATCACTTACATTTTCCCCATTTGTACACAACACATGCATGTCACTCTCTCACTTTCTTTTATTTTGTTTAGATATCCTTTATATCTAGCTTCTATGATCAGACGGTCAGCCAGAGTGCTCATCCCATCTTCCCTCTCTGACAACATATAAAGTATTCTGTTTTAACTCTCATTTCTCTGTTTCTTGACTTTACTAGTTATAGTGCCTGACCCCAAATTCACCCCACAACTTAACATGAAAATGTCCCTTTCTGTCTAGTGTTGATGTCACCCTTAATCCATCCTGCTCACATATATAACTGTTTCTCTAGCTGTTTACTCTGCATGATTCTTAGTCCCTGTGGACCTTGGTAACCCAGTTACCCATTGTGGATCACTGTCCACTTTAACCATTAATCTAGGGGCTCAGTATAGGTAGAACCGCACCTTCGGTTCATATATAGCGCTCCTCTTGCGCTGGGCATTTTTGAGGGTCTCTTTCTCTTCATTCCCTTACTTAATTTAATGCCCATAATGACTGGCCAGTCTTCTCTACATGTGCCTATACCCTCTTACCTCTAAACTACTTTATCTAGCAGATGTACTACATATACCTGTGAACAGCACTATTCTTCCCTTTCTTATCTATAACACTCCGATGGACAGTAGACAGTGACAACATAACATATAACCACCAATCAATACAGTTCGATTAAGGGGAGTAAAATAGGTACCCTTTGTCCCGAAAATGCCTTACCGATCAAGGAGGTCTGATAACTCAAATGTAAGCAAAAGGCTTACCTCAGCCGGCTGATTATCAGAAATTCCCGGATCGTCTCGAGCTCCTTGTTTCGGATACTCAGGGTCACCCGGAAACCCCTCCTGGCTCGCTTGCCACGCTGACTTGGTTAAATTGATTATAGGCAACTCCTATCCTCATATTGATTAGTGGTTCCAAATTAATAATAACTACTGCAGTGTGGATGAGTGTAATCGTGTAGAAAGATCTGGACGGCCGCACACCGGGATAGGCAGATAAAATCTTCTTTATTCAAGACGTGGACTAATAAAATGCATGACACCGCTGGAGTGGTACAGCAGAAACCTGCACCGATGTCTCTGAAATTCCTCCCCCTGCAGTCGGGACTGACATGTGGGAATGAAATTGCATGAGTTCAGCTGAATCGCACAATTTCCACCCGGTACCAGGGCTCAAACTGGGCCTTTGTCTTTGTAATTCACCTGCTGCTATCCCTGGGACATCATTTCTTATCGAGCTCCCTTAAGTTTACCTTCAAATATCATATGTAGAAATACAGATTTGCATATCTGCAAACAAACAAAATCTAAAAAATTCTAATCGTGGTTGCTATTAAATATTCGCAGCTGCAATCAAAAGAGCATGGTTTCACCTTCTGACCCAGAAATTAGTCATTGTAATTACCCGGAAGTTCCTGTGTTGGTCAGGATCTCCATCTAGGTGAACATAGCGAAGTCCCTCTTTAGCAAAGAGGAGGCGCTGCTGATTTGCTGGGTAAGTGTAGGATATGTACTTGTGCTTACTCAATGTGGGGGGGATGTGGTAGTTAGATTTGGTGTGGGTGGGGTTCATTGATTTGTTTGGCATCACCACACATTTGCTTCTTGCCCATGTGCACACATCACTTCCTGCATTTGTTCTACTGATGTAAATCAGTAAGGATGAGCTCAGGTGTGTTTGCACAGCCCACGTGCAGAGCCCGCCAGGAAGTCGGCACTGCGCTGCGCTAATCACAGGCAGTGAGACATTGTCCCGATGCGCGGCTGCAGAGGTTGGAAAATGTCTCACCGACCTGTGATTAGTGCAGTGCAGTGCCGACTTCCTGGCGGGCTCTGCACGTGGGCTCTGCAAACACGCCAGAGCTCATCCTTATAAATCAGTAAGGACTATGCAAATATAAATGAGAGCTCCTTTCTATTAAAATATATATGACTTGTTTCACAGTTGGGCGACTTTTTCAGCAAATTTGGATCTCCGAGTTGCATGATAAGTACCCCATGATTCTCAATGATAACCATTCATATCTGTGCTACTTCAAGTTGCAACAACTTCAAAGTAGTCCCTGTACTACTTTGGTGTGACTTTCATGTGACTTGAGGTACATAGGGCGCAATATTACACAGGCATTCCCAGAAGTTGGGGCCAAGTTGCAGCAGCAAAGTAGCAGCAAAATAGTGTGACTTTCAGGTCGCAGCAGTGTGAATGAGATTCATGGATAATACCTTTGAATTAGGCCCTATTCTCACTTGTGCATCCTGCAAGTGGGTCAAATTTGTCCCTGCACTACTTTGGTTTGACTTTGATGCAACTTGAGGTCCATTAAACAAGTGCAAATAGGGTCTAATTCAAAGGTTCCTTTCACACTTGGCCGACTTTTTATACAACTTGAAGTCCATAAGGACCCATTCACACTTGTGCGATATGAAAGTCCCACGATTTTGTATTGCTTTTTGCCACAAATTTTATGTGATTTGAAGCAATGCCAGTGTAATCTTGAGGTCTATGGATGCAGGAGTTGCAGGACAAGTCACAAAAGTGTGAAAGGGGCCTTAGGGCCGATTCACACTGCTGTGCTATCCGACATCGGATGTGATTTGCCCCGCACTGCAAATCACATGTGATGTCTGTGTGATGCAAACTCAGCCATACATATTTGTATGGTTGAATTTGCATCGCATTTGGACCAAATTCACACTGTCTGCAGCAGAATCGGATCGCATGGGTGTTGCCTGAATTT
Organism: Lithobates septentrionalis; assembly: GCA_037952835.1. NCBI lineage: Eukaryota > Metazoa > Chordata > Amphibia > Anura > Ranidae > Lithobates > Lithobates septentrionalis. Next base: position 6,011,284 of record JBBDGP010000573.1, on the reverse strand, counting down.
GCAGTTCGCTCTGTGATATGCAAACTGATTTGGTGGTGTCATTAGCTTTCTACTGACACTCCCAGCAGTTAGCATATGGCAGTGTGAACTGCCTGTGAGTTGTATGCGATGCGGGAACCCGCACTGGATATGCAGGGTTCCTGCATCGCTCCAGTGTGAACTGGCCCTGACCCCAGGTTCACACTTATGCATTTTTTAGTGCATTTTGCAGTTTTCAGAAACACTCTACAGTCCATTTAACATGGTTTCCTATGGTACTAGTTCACGTCTATGCATTTTTGGTAATGGTTGGGTCCCCATACACTTTTTATGGCAAAGAACTTGCATATAAGCCTTCACTAAGAACTTTGGATTTTGCAGGTTCGAGCCCCATTGACTTCCACTATTCCCGCATATGTGATCTGACAGGCATTTTTGCCAGCAAAAGCACTGCTTTCTATTTGCATTAGCGCCCAGTTTCTGAGAATTTAAATCTTAATTGGCCTTAATTGGGCGCTATTTTCTGGGACTGCAGGATCCTTTTTCGGCGCTATAGTAAATGACCCCCTATGTCTTCTATGCTTGGTTGGATGATGGTAAATTCATCTTTTAGCTTATATAGCATTTCTTAGTAATGACTAAATGCGTCAGCTATGGCTTGATGGTCCATAAGTTTTTGTTTTGTGGTAGGGTGGAATAGCTGTGGGATTTTGGTTTTAATGTGGTGCCCTTTGATTCTAAATGCCATGGCTTTCCCTGCTTTATTCCCTGTGGAATAGCATTTAGCTTTGAATTGTTTTTGGGCTATGTATCACGTACCTGGTAGAAGAGCCTGAATGGACGAGCAAGGCCTCCCTTACACCTCTGACTTGGGGCCTCTGATAGTGGGAACAGAAGGTGCCAAGGTACAGAGTCACATGAGTGCCAAGAGTCTTTAACTGGTAGCTGGACGGCAGTCCTAGTAAGGCTGGAGAAGACAGAGGCAGACTTCAGCAGGAGGACTGACAGGCAGGCAGCTGGTGCGGATGGCACCAACGAAGAAGCAAGGTCAGGCAGGCTGGGTCATACACGGCTAGGACAATCGGATGCAGGGTGCAGGCAGGATCGTAGTCAGGAGACAAGCCAAGGTCAAAAGCCGGATCAGCAAACAGAAGCCAAGGAGAAGACAGGAGGATGGTCACAGGACAAGCCGGGTCCATGCTGGTGGAGATCAAGGGATGGTCAAGACAAGTCGGGTAGGTAACAGTGATCAAGATACAGGTTTACAGGAAACAGGATGCACAGAGCTGAAGTCAAAGCAGCACTGGGGCTAGGTACTGGCTGTGCCTAAATAGACTCGCTTGGCGCCAGTGTCACTTACGTGTGCGCGCGAGTGTAGACGCGTACACGGGTGCGCAACGGCTTCTGTTTGCGCTTCAGTTCACGCATGCGCACTTCTATGCGCCAAGGCCCGATTCCTATGGGCAACAGGAATGCGTGTATTTCTGCACCTCAAAGCTCTTGTAGGGAGGTGGATCTTTCTGCAGGTATGCGCATCCTGACACTATGTCATACGATTCAAGTAATGTATTTCTTAGTTCTTGTCTGAGGAGTACTAATTTTTCTTTCAGTTTGGGGTCGTGTTTTTTTTGGTTCTGTTCTTCTATTATTTTAGTGTTGGATGTGAGGGTGTCTAGACACTGTGATCTCCTTTTCTTCTCTCTAGCACTTAGCTGGATAATAGTTCCCTCTAATGAACACTTTGTGGTCGTTCCAAAGAATGGTATTTTTAGACGCAGATCCTTTGTTGAGATCAAAGAATTCTTCCAGGTGTATGCGAATAGAGGCCGGGTGTTCGGTTGAGTGGATGACCGAGGCATTGGCTCTCCAGATCTTCGTGCGAGGGGAAGGTGGCCAATCTTCAATGGTTATTGATATTGGTGCATGGTCTCACTATGTAATTGTGGCTATAGAAGATTCTGATATTTTAGGTAGTGGCCATTTGTCCACTAGAAAGTAATCAGTTCTGGTATATGAATTGTGTCGATGTGAAAAGAAAGAATAGTCTCGTTCGGTGGTGTGATGGCATCGCCAGACGCCGTACAAGTCATTGTTTCTTATGAAAGTTAAAAACAAAAACTGTTTAAGCTAAAAGTGCTCAAGCTGCAACTCAAGATGTTATACAACACCAAACAGAAATACAAAAAAGGGAAAGCTGCACTAAATAAATTAACCTATGAGGCAATACCTATTGAAAATGTGTGCACTCATTTATAAACAATATATATAAAAATTAAATAATAATTGATAAGTGAAAAAACACAATCAGGGGCGGACTGACCATTCGGTCACTCGGTCGCCGACCGAGGGCCCGACGTCAGGAGGGGCCCCATGAGCGGCTCAGTCAGCAGCGGAAAAAAGCCACCCGCCGCACCGCACGAAAACCCCGTCCTCCTTGATTATAACAGCTCCCAGCACCGCGGCCAGCCGCTGCCCGAGCAGACCTCGGCTTAGGATGAGAGAGGCTCTGTCAGCAGGGAGGGGCGGGGCAGGGAGCTCCACTGACGCTCTAACCCTGCCCTGCCCCGCCCCTCCTCTCCTCATGTAGTCTGAGTCTGTATAGAGCGTCTCTCCTGCACTTCTGAGAGCTCCGCTCTGGACCACAAAAATCCCCGCCCCTACCGTCGAAAGCCCCGCCCCCTACCGACAAAAGCTCCGCCCCCTACCGAAGAAAGCTCCACCCCTTAACAACGAAAGCTCCGCCCCCTACCGACGAAAGCTCCGCCCCCGGACCTCTGAGAGCGGGAGGTGAGCCCGACTGGCCAGGTAGGTCCTTCTGCCTACATTATATACACAGCCTGTAGACCCCTTTTTTTTTTGCTAAACCATCCCTGGAAATGTTGTTTACCCCCCTGTATAGCTGTGCATTGCTGAAAGTTTACATTTTAAAACTGGCTACCTGGTCATCTCCTGTAGTCGCATTCGCAGTCTGGTTATTTCCTGTAGTCGCATTCCCAGTCTCTGGTTATTTCCTGTAGTCGCATTCGCAGTCTGGTTATTTCCTGTAGTCGCATTCGCAGTCTGGTTATTTCCTGTAGTCGCATTCGGAGTCTGGTTATTTCCAGTAGTCGCATTCGCAGTCTGGTTATTTCCTGTAGTCGCATTCGCAGTCTCTGGTTATTTCCTGTAGTCGCATTCGCAGTCTGGTCATCTCCTGTAGTCGCATTCGCAGTCTGGTCATTTCCTGTAGTCGCATTCGCAGTCTCTGGTTATTTCCTGTAGTCGCATTCACAGTCTCTGGTTATTTCCTGTATTAGCATTCGCAGTCTGGTTATCTCCTGTAGTCGCATCCCTAGTCTCTGGTCATCTCCTGTAGTCGCATTCGCAGTCTGGTTATTTCCTGTAGTTGCATTCGCAGTCTTTGGTTATTTCCTGTAGTCGCATTCGCAATCTGGTTATCTCCTGTAGTCGCATTCGCAGTCTCTGGTTATTTCCTGTAGTCACATTTGCAGTCTGGTCATCTCCTGTAGTCGCATTTGCAGTCTGGTTATTTTCTGTAGTCGCATTCGCAGTCTGGTTATCTCCTGTAGTCGTATTCGCAGTCTCTGGTTACTTCCTGTAGTCGCATTTGCAGTCTGGTCATCTCCTATAGTCGCATTTGCAGTCTTATTATTTCCTGTAGTCGCATTCACAGTCTGGTCATCTCCTGAAGTCGCATTCGCAGTCTCTGGTTACTTCCTGGAGTTGCATTCACAGTCTCTGGGTATTTCCTGTAGTTGCATTCACATTCTGGTTATATCCTGTAGTTGCATTCGCAGTCTGGTTATTTCCTGTAGTAGCATTCGCAGTCTGGTTATCTCCTGTAGTCGCATTCGCAGTCTGGTTATTTCTTGTAGTCATATTTGCAGTCTGGTTATCTCCTGTAGTCGCATCCCCAGTCTCTGGTTATCTCCTGTAGTCGCATCCCTAGTCTCTGGTTATTTCCTGTAGTCGCATCCCCAGTCTCTGGTTATTTCCTGTAGTTGCATTCGCAGTCTCTGGTTATTTCCTGTAGTCGCATTTGCAGTCTGGTTATCTCCTGTAGTCGCATCCCCAGTCTCTGGTCATCTCCTGTAGTCGCACTCGCAGTCTGGTTATCTCCTGTAGTCGCATCCCCAGTCTCTGGTCATCTCCTGTAGTCGCATCCTGTAGTCATTTATGATATCTATGGCTATGCATATTTCTTGAATCCATATTGAGCACTATATTTGATTGGCTGTTTGCTTCTGCTTAGGCCTGGCAAACACGCACAATCGCACATGATGATGACTTCATCATCATGTGCATGATTGTGATTGTGCATGTGTGCCAAGCAGAAGCAGCCAATCAAATATAGTGCACAATATGGATTAAATAAATAGTGGGAAGATTGTTCCTCCCATTGGTGATCAGTGAGAAGAATGTTCCTTACATTGGTGGTCAGTGAGAAGAATGTTCCTAACATTGGTGGTCAGTGGGAAGAATGTTCCTTACATTGGTGGTCAGTGAGAAGAATGTTCCTTACATTGGTGGTCAGTGAGAAGAATGTTTCTATACATTGGTGGTCAGTGAGAAGAATGTTTCTATACATTGGTGGTCAGTGAGAAGAATGTTCCTAATATTGGTGGTCAGTGGGAAGAATGTTCCTTACATTGGTGGTCAGTGAGAAGAATGTTTCTATACATTGGTGGTCAGTGGGAAGAATGTTCCTTACATTGGTGGTCAGTGGGAAGAATGTTCCTTACATTGGTGGTCAGTGAGAAGAATGTTTCTATACATTGGTGATCAGTGAGAAGAATGTTCCTTACATTGGTGGTCAGTGAGAAGAATGTTTCTATACATTGGTGGTCAGTGAGAAGAATGTTTCTATACATTGGTGGTCAGTGAGAAGAATGTGCCTTACATTGGTGGTCAGTGAGAAGAATGTTTCTATACATTGGTGATCAGTGGGAAGAATGCTCCTTACATTGGTGGTCAGTGGGAAGAATGTTCCTTACATTGGTGATCAGTGAGAAGAATGCTCCTTACATTGGTGGTCAGTGGGAAGAATGTTCCTTACATCGGTGGTCAGTGAGAAGAATGTTTCTATACATTGGTGGTCAGTGAGAAGAATGTTCCTAACATTGGTGGTCAGTAGACATGTGCACACTGAAATATTTCGTTTTGGAATTTCGTTTTCGTCTGAAAAATACATTTATTTAGTTACTCCCGAAATTCGTTTTTATTTATTTCGTTTTTCGTTAAAAATTGCATTAGTCCGAAAATCCAAATTAAGGTCGAATCTGTCATTGAAGGCTTACGGTGTCTGTCGAATGTTCAAAGAAGATTCGACGGAGCAGCTAAACTGTACAATGCCGTATAGTTTACCTGCTCCGTCGAATCTTCTTAGAACTTTCAACAGACACCATAAGCCAAAGTACGTGTGTACTTAGTTCTAGCTATTTTACTGCTCCACCTCTTTGGTTACAATCAGCCAATAACATTCATCATCATCATTATTTTTATTTATCTTTTCTCCCCTACGTCGAATCTTTTCTCCCCTACGTCGAATCTTTTCTCCCCTACGTCGAATCTTTCCTCCCCACGTCGAATCTTTCCTCCCCACGTCGAATCTTTTCTCTCTATGTAGAATAATCTTGGACTAATAGAGCTAAGGTTAGGCACATTCGACCACAGGTTTGATGGACACAGATTGTTATTGTCATCATCATGTCGAATCTCCTATCTATATCGAACTGTTGTAGCAACGAAAACGAAAATAAAGCATTTGTTTATGTCGGATCTTTCGTTTTTCGGACTCTGCACTTTCGTTATCGTTTGGTAAAACGATAACGAAAATACCTAAAATTCGGACGAAAATGCATTCGGACGAAAACGAATGCACATGTCTAGTGGTCAGTGAGAAGAATGCGCCTTACATTGGTGATCAGTGAGAAGAATGTTCCTTACATTGGTGATCAGTGAGAAGAATGTTCCTTACATTGGTGATCAGTGGGAAGAATGTTCCTTACATTGGTGATCAGTGAAAATTATATAAAGTTAATAAAAATAATTTAAAAAAAATGTAAAGCACCCCCATGATCCCCACACATGCTCTATATGAAAAGCTTTATGTAGGATGAGCACATGTATGTAAACATGTGTCTATAGACGCAAATGCTGGACACGGGAGCCCACCTGCAAGGTAACCCCCCCCCACGGGAGAGCGCTTCTCCTAGGGAGTTATCTAATGTGGGGAGGAGCCGCGAGAGCCACCCCCAGATGTCGAGGTTCGGGGCCACTCTGTGCAAAACGAGCTGCACAGTTAGGCTCGGTTCACACTAGGACGACTGGTCAAGCTATCTAGTCGCCTGACAAGTAGCATCCCATTCTGTACAATGAAACCGTTCTAATCGGAGCGACGCAAAAAGGTTCCTGTACTACTTTGGGGGCGACTTGGGGCGACTTGCATAGACTTCTATACAGAAGTCGTTTTGCAAGTCGCCGTGGATGTCGTGTGCAGGTTGCCTCGGTGAGGCGACCTGCAAGTCGTGCCGCCCCTAGTGTGAACCGAGCCTGAAGGTAAGTATGATATGTTTGTTATTTAAAAAAAAAAAAAAAACAAGCCTTTACAATCACTTTAATTTTGGAAAGGTACTGTTGTTGCACTTTCTTTAATGTAATTCCGTGACGAACGCATGTAGTGTGGGCAGTGCAAAATGTAGGTGGGGATTTGTGTGGGTGTGGCTTGAGCGTGGGTGGGAACACATGAGCGGGGACAGGGGGCCCCAGGATCTCCTATTGCCCGGGGGCCCCATGAGTTGTCAGTCCGCCCCTGAACACAATACAAAAATATGAATCCACTGCCACAATGGGTGGCAGTGGATTCATTGATTCATTTAACTATTCCATTTTTTCTGGTACAGTTAAGCACTTACCATTTTCACCATTTAGCTGGTTAATTTTCACTATATGTGTATAATTTTTATTTCAGTCATACTGCTACACTATTGGGTCAACACCCACTAGATATTGTGTTTTTAACTGAAGGCTATTTCACTGGTACATCTGTGCACACCCATTGTGGCAGTGGATTCATATTTTTATATTGTGTTTTCACTTATCAATTATTATTTCATTTTTATATATATTGTTTATAACTGTGAGTGCACACATTTTCAATAGGTATTGCCTCATAGGTTAATTTATTTAGTGTAGCTTCCCCTTTTTTGTATTTCTTATGAAAGTCCCCATAGGTGAAGTGAGTCTGGTATTGCGGAAGATGTCTCAATAGAGTTGTCTGGTACAATATTGAAATCACCACAGACAATAAGGCAACCTTGGCGGAATTTGGTGAGCTTTTTCATTAGTTTAGAGAGGAACCTGATTTGTCTGATGTTGGGCGTATACGCGTTAACAATGGTGTATCTGGTTTTGTCCAGGGTACAGTCTAGGGCCATATATCGACCTTCCGCATCAATCAAGCTGTTGTGAAGCGTGAAGGCAACTTGTATTTTTGATTGCGATCATAACCCCATTTTTCTTGGTGGGACCCGGTGTTTGGTAGATATGGCTAAAATGTTTGTTGGTGCAGTGAGGATCTGCTAATTTTTTTAAATGTGTGTCTTGCACAAATATGATGTCACAGTTAGATTCTTGGGCTGTACGCCATAGGGAGGCCCTCTTTGCAGGATGGTTTAGCCCTTTGGTGTTGAGCAATAGGAATTTAGGCATCTTGTTTTGTGTTGTATGACACTGAATAAAATAAGGTTTTTACTTAGGTATGTGGAAGTGAGCTGCTGTTCAGTGCGTTCAGATGATTGAAGTCCTCTGTTCCGTATTCTTCGAGGGCTCTCAGGGGTGGAAAAAACAAAAAGGTGGGTAAAAGGTAAAACAATAAGTTGAAGATGAGATAAGCAGATCAGTGATGGTAAAGTAAGCAGTAACGGAGCGACAATTGACAGCAGCTGATTGTAACTAGGCTGCTATGAAACTATGAGGTGTAAGTTTGTGGAACAATTTGCAACAAGAAAGGCATCCACTGGAGGTATTGTTACGTGGATCTTGATTTAAGTCCACTATTCAGACAGAATTCAGTGTTTACCAGCATGGAGGTTTGTGTTTACCAGCATGGAGGTTCGCACTCTCCCTGCGATTGGGTTGAGATAACCTAGGCGGGTCAGGAACGATACCCCAGATGTTTAGGAGTTTAAGGCCTTCTTCCACTGTGGAGATATTGGGGGTCATTTACTATAACTCCAGGAAGTACTGGGCACTATGGCAAATAATAGAGCCCATTTTAGCCAAATGGAAACAAAACGGCGAATTTGCGCATGAAAATCAGCGATATAAGCGGAGAACAAACATTTGTAAATTCTAAATTGCCGCTAATTAGCGCTTCCGTGTATATACAAATGCCAATTCTTATCAAGTTGTTATATAGCACTGTACTGTAGCCATGATCCATGTATGTGAAAGAAACATTTTTTATCAGAGATGTGCTCTAGTTCCCGTGCATCTATTGATTTATATTGCAATTAGTATTCCTAGTTTTTTTTTCCTTCTCTTGCTAAGAAATGCAGTTCTGAATGATTATTACATAGTAATGTCTGCTATTCTGTAAAGTTACATGTATTAATCATTTAGGTTAACTATTTGTTGTATGTTGTTTTTTTTCATGTTTTTGATGTATTATTTATTAATTTAGTTGACTATAAAGCAGTAATTATTTATGTTCATTCTTTAATAATACTACACTATTATGCAGGTCTTGTACTTAGCACAATGGCTTGGATATCTCCACACCACTCATGGTATGAGTTCAAACAACAGCCAACCTACAATCCACCAGCTGTGTTTATTTTTTCAGTGCACACGTGAATTAAAATAAACAAACAAAGAAATGCAAACTGCCCTTTAGCTAGTGTGTGGTGTTTGGAATGTCACATCATAATATAATTGAACACTTACATACCATTGCATGCATTTAAAGAGTTAATACAATAAAAACTTTCACATTAAACTGCATTGGCTACTTGACAATCACCTATTTTCAGTAAATATATATACACGTATATTTGTGTTGCTTTGGCTAATTGGCTAACGGGCATTCTCCTTTTCCCACCAATGCAATCTTTTAGGATTTTTCTGTGGGATTTGAACCCATGAGTATTTCAATACCTGAATGTTTGAAGGTAGAGGTGCTAACTGCTAGCCTATTGGGCTGAGCACAATTATACATACAACATACTTTTACAAGTGTTTGATGTGTTATATACTATACAATAAAGTTTATCAAATGTAAACTGCTTGTTAGATAGTGTGTGGTGTTTGGAGATTCACACCATAATATTAGTGAATACTTACATACCATTGCAAGCATTTGAAGAGTTAATACAATAATATCAACCACATTAAAGTGTATTGGCTACTTGGCATTCACTGTATGCTGCTTTGGCTAAATGGCTAACTGGCTAACAGTAATTCTCCTTTTCTCCACCAATAGTAATCTTTTAGGATTCTTCTGTGGGATTTGAACCCATGAATCTTTCAATACCTGAATTTTTGAAGGTAGAGGTGCTAACTGCTAGCCTATTGGGCTGAGCACAATTATATATACAAAATACTTTTACTAGTGTTTGATGGTTTATATACCATACAATAAAGTTTATCAAATGTAAACTGCTTGTTAGCTAGTGTATGGTGTTTTGGAGATTCACACTATAATATTAGTGAAGACTTATTTATTTTTATTTAAGGTACTTCTATAGTGCCGTCAATTTACGCAGTGCTTTACATATACATTATGCACTAATATGGGCCCCTACCCTCAAGGAGCTTACAATCTAAGGTCCCTAACTCACATTCATATACTAGGGCCAATTTAGACAGAAGCCAATTAACCTATCAGCATGTCTTTGGAGTGTTGGAGGAAACCGGAGTACCCGGAGGAAACCCACGCAGGCACAGGGAGAACATGCAAACTCCAGGCAGGTAGTCTTGTGGTGTGGTTGGGAATACGAACCAGCGACCCTTTTTACTGCTAGGTAGGGATGAGCAGACCCCCCCTGTTCAGTTCGCACCAGAACATGTGAAAAGGAAAAAAGTTTGTTTGAGCACGCGAACACTGTTAAAGTCTATGGGGGTCATTTACTATAGCGCCAGGAAGTACTGGGCACTATGGCAAATAATAGCTCCCATTTTAGCCAAATAAAATTTCAACAGGCGAATGTGCGAATGAAAAACTAGCGCTATTAGTGAGAAACACATCTTAGTAAATTCTAAGCTGGCGCTAATTAGCGCTTCCGCGTATATGCAAATGCCAATTCCTACCAAGTTGTTATATAGTACTGCACTGTAATCATGATCCATGTATGTGAAAGAAACATTTTTATGTGAGATGTGCTCTACCTCGTGTGCATCCATTGATGTATGTTGCAATTAGTATTCCTAGTTTTTTCCTTCTTTTGCTAACTAATGCAGTTATGAATGATTATTACATAGTAATGTCTGCTATTCTGTAAAGTTACATGTATTAAACATTTAGGTTACCTATTTGTTGTATGTTGTTTTTTATTTTTTTATTTAGGTGACTATAAAGCGGTAATTATTTATATTCATTCTTTAATCATACAACACTATTATGCAGGTCTCATACTTAGCACAATGGCTTAGTAGTCTGCTCAGATGTCTCCACAGCACTCATGGTACAAGTTCAAATACCAGCCAACCTACCATCCCCCCAGCTGTGTTTATTTTTTCAGTGCACAAGCGAATTAAAATGAACAAACAAAAAAATGTAATCTGCCCATTAGTTAGTGTGTGGTGTTTGGAATTTCACACCATAATAGTATTGAATACTTACATATCATTGCATGCATTTGAAGAGTTAATATAATAGAATCAGCCAAATTTAAAGTGCATTGGCTAATTGGCATTCACCTATTTTCAGCATATGCTGCTTTGGCTAATTGGCTAATAGTCATTTGCTTTTTTTTCGCCAATTCAATCTTTTAGTATTTCTCTGTGGGATTTGAACCCATGAGTTCTTCAAGGTAGAAGTGCTGACCGCTAGCCTATTGGGTGTAGCACAGTCTTACATAGAAAATACATAGAAAATACACTCACTAGTGTTTGATGTTTCTTCTCCCCGAGCTGTCTCTCCTGCTGCCACCATCTTCTCCCGCTGATGTGTTCTTCAGCGCAGCTGGTTACCCACTAATAAAAAAAAGCCGCTCTTCTTGTGGCGGTCTTCTGTGGCCATCCGTTAATGTCACCGGGAGAGTCCGCTCCATGGCTATGTAAGAGACGCCACACAGCGGGTGACAACACAGCGGAGGAAGACTACCATGGAAGAAGAGCAGCTTTTTTTTATTAGCGGGTAACCAGCGGTGCGGAAGAACACAGCAGATGGCGGCGGCAGGAGAGACGGCTCTGGGAGAATACAGCTCGGGGAGAAGATGGAGGAGGGAGAGACAGCGTCTGGAGAAGATGGCTCAGGGAAGAAGACAGCTCGGAGCTATTCTACAATAAAGGACTTGTCAAAAACCGGCTATTAATTTTTTTACATTTCACTGCTTTTTTTGGTGAATGGATAGGGGTAAAATGTACCCCATACCTATTCACATAGGGGGCAGGATCTGGGAGCCCCCTTGTTAAAGGGGGCTTCCAGATTCTGATAAACCCCCTGCCTGCAGACCGACAACCACCGACCAGTGTTGTCGGGAAGAGGCCCTTGTCCCCATCAACATGGTGCTTTGGGGCATGTGGCCTGGTAAGGTTCAGAAGGGGAGGGTGCTCACTCGTCCCCCCCTATCCTGACCTCCAGGCTGCATGCTCAGGTAAGGGTCTGGTATGGATTTTGGGGGCCCCACATCAAATTTATTTTACATTTTGGTGTGGGGTTCCCCTTAAAGTCCATACCGAAGGGCCTGGTATGTACTGGGGGGGACCCTACGACATTTTTTTCCTTGAATTTTGGAATTCCATACCATATTATTGAATAAGTACATACCATTGCATGCATTTGAAGAGTTAAAATATGGAATAAAGCAAGCTGATGTGCTTTGCCTAATTATGCTTCTGAGTACAATGCACACTTCTAGGAGCTGATGCTGTCAGTGGGATTTGAATTCATGGCTTGCACTTTTGGGGGCAGCAGGGTATACCGCTATGCTACAGAGCTGAGCACTTACCTACAGAGAAAATACATTTACTAATGTTTGATTCAATACAATAATGTTTTGCATTTCAGGCATTAATATTATAATAACAACCATGCTCATGCCGATGTGGCATTGGCTAATAGGCATTTGCCTCTTTTCAGCATATGCTGCTGAGTACAATGCAAGCTTTCAGTAGGTGATACCATCTGTGTGATTTTCAGCCATTTGAGCACAATTATATTGAGAACATATGTTTACTAGTGTTTGATGGTGGGACTACTTTATATTCTAGGTATAAAATAGTACTCAGCACAGTGACTTAGGCACCTTTCACACTTGTGCGACCTGAAAGTTGCAAGATTTTAATGCGACTTTAAGCAATGCCTGTGTAATCTTGAGGTCTATGGACGCAGGAGTCGCAGGGAAAGACACGCAACTTTCCCATGATTTTACATCAGCAATTTTGCCGCAGTTCCAGGGAATGCCTGTGTAAACTTGAGGCCTATGGACCTCAACTCGCATCAAAGTCAGACCAAAGTAGTACAAGGACTACGTTGAAGTCAGTGTTACTTGAAGTCGCACAGATATGAATGGTACACATTAAAAATCATGGGGTATGACTTGTCATACGACTCTGATGTCCAAAGTCGCACAAGTGTGACTCAGCCCGACTTTGTCAGCGATTTCAGAGACATCAGTGCACTTTCCTGCACAGATGTCTAGTGAAATCACATAGGTCCCAACTGTTCTCCTTTAAGAAGGTGTCCTATGCCTACCTACTTTTGCTAATAGGTGTCCCTTATACCCATCTCAAAAAGTTGGAAGGTAAGAAATCGCCCCCTGAAGTCGCCCAAAGTAGTGCAGGAACTACTTTTGGGAATCGTTGTGGTGTTGCACCAATTCGGACAGTTCCATTGCCATCAATAGGCGCCGATTTGGCCTACAATTTGACATGTCAATTCAGACCTATGTGAACATGGATGAAGTTGCATAGATATTAGAGCTGCATGGTTCTGGCCAAAATGAGAATCACAATTTTTTTGCTTAGAATAAAAAGATCACGATTCTCGCGACGTAAAATCTTTCACATTATCCCACAAAAAATTGGGCTAACTTTTCTTTTTTTTTTTTTTTTAATTCATTAAAGTACTTTTTTCCAAAAAAAATTGCATTTGAAAGGCGCAAATACAGTATGACATAAAATATTGTAACAACCACCATTTTATTCTCTAGGGTCTCTACTAAAAAATATATATATAATGTTGGGGGGTTTTAAGTAATTTTCTAGCAAAAAAAAAAAAGATTTTAACCTGAAACCAACAAATGTCAGAAAAATGTTTAGTGTTTAAGTAGTTAAACTTTCCTCACTTACACAGAATTCTATTTAATTGACAAATTGTTACAAGGTTTCTAGTTAAGTTCACTGATAAAGAATGTTCTAATTCTTGGCAGACTTCCTGGTTTTTCGGCTGTGGCTTCAGAAGAGCAGAGAGAGTTCTTTGCATAGCAAGAATCGTGAAACTCTTTTTTTCAAGATCGTAAAGGGGAAAAAAATCACGATGACGATTAATCGTGCAGCTCTAATAAATATGCATGGAAATCAAGGGGGACAACTTTTCATGTGACTCTGAGGTCCAAAGCTCCATGAAAAGTCACCCAAGTGTGAAAGTAACCTAATGCGATTAATTGATAACACCTTTGAATAAGGCCCCATTTGCACTTGTGAGATCGTAAAATTGGACAGCTTAGTCATGACTTGAAGCAATGTCTGTGTAATCTTGTGGTGTATGGACCTCAAATTGCATCAAAGTCAAACCAAGGTAGTGCAGGGACGAATTTGCTACACCTTCAGGATGCACAAGTGACAATAGGGCCAAATTCAAAGGTGTTATCCTTGAATCTCATTCACACTGCTGCGACCTGAAAGTCACACTATTTTGCTGCCACTTTAACTTGGCCCCAACTTCTGGGAATGCCTGTGTAATATTGTACCCGATATACCTCAATTCACACCAAAGTAGTACAGGGACTACTTTGAAGTTGGTGCGACTTAAAGTAGCACAGATATGAATGGTTATTATTGAGAATCATGGGGTACAACTTGTCATGCAACTCAGAGGTCCAAATTTGCTGGAAAATTCGCCCAGCTGTGAAACAAGTCATATATATTTTAATAAAAGGAGCTCTCATTTATACTTGCATAGTCCTTACTGATTTACATCAGCAGAACAAATGCAGGAAGTGATGTGTGCACATGGGACGGAAGCAAATGTGTGGTGATGCCAAACAAATCAATGAACCCCACCCACAGCAAATCTAACTATGACATCCACCCCCGCATTGATTAAGTACAAGTACATATCCTACACTTACCTGGCCAATGAGCAGCACCTCCTCTCTGCTAAAGAGACCTCGCCATGTCCACCTAGATGGAGATCCTGACCAGCACAGGAACTTCCGGGTGCATACAATGACTAATTTCCAGGTCAGAAGGTGAAACCATGCTTTTGATTGCAGCTACGAATATTTGATCTCAACCATGATTAGTATTTTTTATTTTCAGATATGCAAATCTGTATTTCTACATATATTTGAATGTAAACTTAAGGGAGTTTGATAAGAAATGATGTACCTGGGTTAGCAGCATGTGAATTACAAAGGCAAAAGGCCCAGTTTGAGCCCTGGTTCACACTGACAGCAGGAGGAAAGCGTTCAGCTGAACTCCCACAATTTCATCCCTGCATGTCAGTCCCGACTGTGGGGGCAACATCAGAGACATCAGTGCAGGTTTCTGCACCAATATCAATACAAATCGCACCAATTAGAACAGTGCAATTTCCACAGATTTGACATGTCAAATCACACCAATGTGAACCAGAGCTGACACATTCAAACACTGCCTATCCACCAGCTGAATTCATTACCTGCAATTCTCCACAGCTGTTAATGATAAAGGTGGATCTTTATATATAACTTGCAGTTGTGCAGAAGCCTAGGTTTACATTGGAGCGATTGGTCATGCGATTTGAGAGATCAAATCGCATGACTATTGGCAATGGCACTGTTCCAATCGATGCAACATTTTTTTTGTGGCACCGCATCAATTTGCTAAAGTAGTTCCTGCACTACTTTTGCCGATTTCAGGTGCGACTTCAATAGACATTTGTGTATGAAGCCACCTGAAATCACGCTGACCTTGCTACTTTGAAATCGTGCTACTTCAAGTGAAGTAGCGCAATTTCAAAGTAGCATGTGAACCAGGGCAAAGAGATTCGTTTTTTGGTGCACAAATACATATTGAAATAAAATATAAGAGATATTGCACTTTCCCAAAACCACCACCCACAAAAACTAAAGAGAAAGAAAAGTAGAAGGAAAAAAAAAAAAACACACACACACACACACACCACAACAAAAGCTCAATAATGTACTTTTATTTTACCAGCAGAAAAAAAATAAATTTACATTTACTAGCTTCAAAAAAATTTGGACAGGATATATGGTGCTACATTTAGCAATGGAATTTTAAGGGCCCTGCTCATAGGAGCTTACAATCTAAAATTAGACAAAACCTTAGAGTGGACACAGCTTTAATTTCAGTGTATAGCGGGCAACACATCACATTATTATCTGCAAGATTATAGAAACATACTTAAAAGTCATTCTTACAAAGCATTCCAATATATTACAAAAGACTTATTCAAAACACCCACCACCAGCCCACAATCCACACATACATACATTGGTGACCATGTTCTGCTGGAAGCTGCATTTCAGTGGTACACGATTAAACGAGATCAAAAAGAGTAGGTCAGCAGATGCTTGCAAACGATGTTTGCATGATCAGACAGGAACAATACACACACAACATTGACAGCATGGCCACATAAACCCACTTTTGATTGAAAAAATGCACAAGAATTTCATTAAATCTCCCAATATCATTCCTTCTCCCTCACAACAAAAAACCTGACCTTCTTAGGCCAAACGAACCCCCTACTGCAGGCCTTTATATAAGAGAGGTTGTATTGTTAGCACACTGACACACCCAATAGAAGTACACGCCCACCAGTATCTTTCAATCTGTCTCTTCATGTATGTCTAAAGTGATTGCACCTGATGAGCAGGAAAACATAATAGTATTTGCAACTGTGTTAGCCTTGGCTATGTGCATCAAATCTCCAACTACAGGCCAAAGATCAAAGTCCATTTGCATCCACATAAACAAAGCAACAGTTTTCTAAGCATATGTACCTGTGCAGTGTAAACCCTAAAATTTGAAATGTCCAAGTCCCTGGGCATGATTAGTGCTAATAAACATTAACACCAGTCCCTGGCTGCAATGAGCTTCCAATATAAAGTCCAAAATTAACTTTCTTACATTAGAACCTATTTCGACAGGAGACAAATAAAATGCCAGCATGTCTTTGGATTGTGGTGAGAAACCCACACAGGGAGAACATATAAACTTCAACGCAATCATTAGCATGTTGGGGAATTGAACCAACATCCCAGGTGCTGCTAGACAGAACTGCTACCCACTTAGCCACCAGGCAGCCCCACGCATGTTCTCTGCATCTCTGTGGTGTGAACCAGCCCTAAGTCCATAGCCATGCTCAGTGTCACAAGCAATATACAGTATATTGGCCTAAGTATTGGGATGCCTGCCTTTAAACACACATGAACTGTAATGGCATCCCAGTATTAGTATTGGGTTCAAAACTCATTTGGCCCACCCTTTGCAGCTATAACAGCTTCAACTCTTCTTGTCCACAAGGTTTAGGAGTGTGTCTATGGGAATGTTTGACCATTCTTCCAAGTGCATTTGTGAGGTCAGGCACTGATGTTGGACGAGAAGGCCTGACCTACAGTCTCCTCTCTAATTCATCCCCAAGGTGTTCTGTTGTGTTGAGGTCAGGACTCTGTGCAGGCCAGTCAAGTTCCTCCACCCTAAAATCACTCATCCATGTCTTTATGGACCTTGCTTTGTGCACTGGTCCAAATGATTTGGTGAAGGGGGGTTATGGTGCGGGGTTGTTTTTCAGGGGTTGGGCTTGGCCTCTTAGTTTCAGATAAGGGAACTCTTAAGGCGTCAGCATACCAAGACATTTTGGACAATTTCATGCTCCCAACTTTGTGGGAACAGTTTGGGGAAAGCCCCTTCCTGTTCCAACATGACTGCACACCAGTACACAAAGCAAGGTCCATAAAGACATGGATGAGCAAGTTTGGGGTGGAGAAACTTGACTGGCCTGCACAGAGTCCTGGCCTCAACCCGATAGAACACCCTTTGGCTGAATTAGAGTAGAGACTGCGAGCCAGGCCTTCTCATCTAACATCAGTGCCTGGCCTCGCAAATGCACTTCTGGAAGAATGATCAAACATTCCCATAGGCAGACTAAACCTTGTGGACAGCCTTCCCAGAAGCTGTTCTAGCTGCAAAGGGTGGGCCAAATCAAATTTTAACCCTACGGACTAAGACTGGGCTGCCATTAAAGTTCATGTGTGTGTAAAGGCAGGTGTCCCAATACTTTTGGCTATATAGTGTATCTGGAAAAGACTTACAATGGTGGTGGAACCCTCCTACACATAAATACTACATTTAGACATAGTTATAGGACCTGGGAGATGAGACAACTTCTCTACATGAAGTAACATGGTTGGGATTTGAACCCAGACCCTCAGAGATGCTAAGCAAAAGTTCTAACCTGTAAGCCACAGAGCTGCCACGTGTGGGACCCTCCTACACATAACTACACATAAATACTGCATTTCTATGGACATACACGTGATGGAATTACATTACTCAAGAGTTATTCTTCTTGATTTATTCTGTGATATTTGGTGTTTTTTTGTGGGTGAGAGTAGAATATTACCCTCAAGTTTTTGGGAATTACATTTTGATTTCTGATGTTGGCACACATATCACATTTTTGGGGCTCAAATTATGAATATTTGGAAATAATAAAAAGCACAAAAAATTGTGATTCATTTTAAATTTTCATCAGCAATGGTATTGATTGTGGATTATAAAGACACCTGTGTGAGTTTGGGGTAAAGATTGTTGTGAGATGAAGAGTAACAAGTGAAAGTGACAGAGAAAAATATATTTTACCAAAACATCAAAACATTCCACATTGTAGCATTCTTAAAATCAAAATATTTTAAGTAGAAGCAACAATGTTGCAAAGGAAAATTTATTTCACAGAAAGATACATTTCATCTCAACATTAAAAGGTTTTTTTTTTGTGAAAGTTAGAATTGTTCCATTAGAATCAATGACTGAAACTTCATTTGGACTAAATTAGAGCAGATTTTAACTCCCCAAAAAATGCTCTCTAATTAGCTCTCATTTTGGTATTTACTATAGCTTCGGGTAAAAAAGACACTTGAGTTAAAATGAGAGTTATTTTCAGGTCTGAGCATGCTCAGTTGTGTTGGCACCTAGTTGTCCAAAACGGGGAATTTTTCACTTTTCAGACTTTTAAAGATATTTCAGTGTAGAAATCACTTTTTCACACAGTTTAAAAGCAAATAATCTTCAAATAATATACCGCATATTTCAGTACTATTTAGGCAATTATATCATGCTCTAAACATTATTTCCATGTGCAATTCTCCAGGTTTTAGCAGAGTAAGGGTTTGGGCACTATTTAGTTTCAGGGAGCTATAGTAAATTCGATTTTGGGAGTATTTTCTCACCAGCGCTATAGTGAATACCGTTTTAGCGCGAATTAGCGCTATTAGCGCTAATTCGCGCTCAATTGCCACGAATTAGCACTAATTTGCGGCAATTTGCGTGAATTAGCACCATAGCGCTATAGTAAATGACCCCCATTGTGTTTGTCTCAGATTTTGGTGACTATGATTTTAGTGGGAAAACCCCATTGGTATGGGATTTTGTGATTGTTTAGTGGTTTGGTAATGGTGTTTAGTTGTCTCCTCAGTTGGCGCGTATGCTGCAAAAGATCCACGAACAGCTGAAGGTTAGTGTATGGCACAGGGAGTTGACCAAAGTGCCTTGCCTTAAATAAGTATTGATCCTTGGCATGAAAGAAATTAATTTTCATCAGCACATCGCGGGATATATACTGCTTCCTGAAACGGAGAGGTGTGGTGGGTTTGGGATGCGGTGGATTCAATCTATTATAGTTTCCATAGATGATAGGTCAGGCAGCATCATGGAAATCAACTTTCTTGCATATGTGTTAAGATCGTGTAGCATGACGTTCTCAGGTATACCTCTGATCTTTACATTATTACAACGCAACCTGTCCTCGAGGTCCGCCATTTTGGCTTTCATCCACTGTTGTTCTTCGTGGGTATGATTATGGGCATTTACTAGATCATTAACCATTTCAGTCATATCACCTATTTGGCTTTCAATATGGTGAACTTTCTGCCCCATATAGTGCATTTGTGATGGGAATTTGGTAAACATGTAGGCAATGTCATTATGAAGAACTCTGCAGAGAGATGAGCATCTCTTTCATAGTGGTGTCTTTAGAAATAAGTCCCTTTGTGTTATTGTCAGGAAAGGGTCTGTCCGCTGGTAAGATATATGGCGTGCAGTACTGGGGTCCACCAGCAGGTGTCTCCTGGCAGTTTGGAACTGTCAGGGGAATCTTTCCCTGCTGGTGTTATTTCATCTTTTGGCTGCAGTACTGACGTCCACCAGCTGATGGATCCTGGCAGTATGGAGCAGACAACATTCCCTGCGCTCAGGTGTTACATGAAGACAATTATCGTCAGTCCCATAAATACCCGGCAAGCCCTCACATGCTTGCCTTGGTATCTCTTTCCTTGAGCCCTGACCTGCATCCTGTTTACCTGCTTCCTGAAACATGATTCCTGTTCCTGAGACCTGATTCCTGTTGTTCTTGTTCCCTGTCTGTTTCCTTGCTCTGGACCCTGAGCCTTGTATCTGACCCGTCCCTCCTGTGATCCATCCATCCTCTCTTGTCCTGTTTGTTTCCCTTCCCCAGCTGCTGACCTCCCGTTGACGACCCTGGCCTGGCTCTGTTTATGATCTCGGTATTTCCCTTACTTGTATAAATTTGTTCTGTTATTATTATCATTTGTGGTGTTCTGTTTTGTATTGGTTGTGGTGCACTGAGTGATATTGGAGGTCGTTGTGTTATATTTATTCATTTATCTTTAATAAATCATTTATATTTTCACTTATACACGTCTGGGTTTCCTCTGTTGCAGTCCACATAGTTCTGGTCTTATCTGGTATATGACAGTTATTTGCTTAGACTATACTATCTAAAATAGGGATTTTGTGGAAAAGAACGGTCGGGCCATACCTTTTTTTTTTTTCAGAGCATGTGTTTATTGTAAATATTGAAAAAAATACCTTTCATTCAAACCATAGCCCATACAAAGCTTGTACATCAAATGAAATGTAGGGTTAGTATGTTGATTAAGGGATGAGTTAGAGGAATCAAGAGACAATAATGGACTGCCATTGTCGAATAGGGAGCTAAGTATGTGAAAAAATATGTATTTAAACCCCCACTTTCCCAACCCACAAGATGTTGAAGTTGGGCCGCAGGGAAGTATATCCAAGGATATGGAGTCCAGAGCCCACCTTAAGCATTGGAGTATTGTAGGTATTGATATTTAATTCTAGCTGGCTTATTCCCCCATATTAGGCTCTGAAAAATCATACCAAATTGCTTGAAACATTTCTGCAGAATCCAGCAGGGCAAGTTATGTAAGTAATACAGTAACTGTGGCATCCATATAATTTTCAAGAGATTGGTACGGCCAGCCACAGAGAGTGGCAGCTTACACCAAACTACATTTTGAGATCTAAATTTCTGGAGTAATGGTAGCAGGTTTTGAGAGATATATTCCTCAGGATGGATAGAGATAGTTACCCCTAGATATTTAATCTTTGCACCCACCTTAAGTTGTGCTACTATGGGTAGAGGGTCCTGGAGAGGATCCAGTGGGAGTAATACTGACTTATTCCAACTGGTCTTAAGACCAGAAAAGGCTCCAAACTTTCCTATAGTAGACATTACAGCAACCAGTGATTCCTGACTATCGGCTAAATATAGCAAGATATCATCAGCATACAGAGCTATTTTGTCCTCACATTTACCTCTGCAGAAGCCTCCCACCCCAGCCGTTTGCCTCAACATAGTTGCTAGGGGTTCTATCACTATCGAAAACAAAAGGGGAGATATTGGACCTATATTGGTTAATTTAGTACCTAAATTATATTATATATAATATATATTATATTATTTAGTACATAAATTATAATAACGATAATGGATAATTTAGTGCCTTGGGAAAGAGAAAAGGAATCTGACGTGCTCCCATTAACTCTTATAGAGGCCTTGAGTGTTGTGTATAGGAGCTTAACCCAATTACAAAAAGTGTCGCCAAAGCCAAAACGTTTGAGTACTTCCCGTATACAGTGCCTTACAAAAGTATTCATACCCCTTGAAATTTTTTAAGTTTTGTCATGTTACAACCAAAATGTAAATGTATTTTGTTGGTATTTTATGTAATAGACCAACACAAAGTGGCACATAATTGTGAAGTGGAAGGAAAATGATAAATGGCTTTCAAAATTTTTTACAAATAAATATCTGAAAAGTGTGGTGTGCATTTGTAATCATCCCCCCCCCCCCCCCCGAGTCAATACTATGTAGAACCACCTTTTGCTACAATTACAGCTGCAAGTCTTTTTTGGTATGTCTCTACCAGCTTTTAGAGAGCCCATTCTTCTTTGCAAAATAGCCAAGTCTTGCCACATATTCTCAATTGGATTTAGGTCGGGACTTTGACTGGGCCATTCTAACACATGAATATGCTTTGATCTTAACCATTCCATTGTAGCTCTGGCTGTATGTTTAGAGTCCTTGTCCTGCTGGAAGGTGAACCTCCACCCCAGTTTCAAGTCTTTTGCAGACTCTAACAGGTTTTCTTCTAAGATTGCCCTGTATTTGGCTCCATCCATCTTTCCACTCCTCACTTTTCAGATAATTATTTGTAAAAAATTCTGAAAACCATTTATTATTTTCCTTTTACTTCACAATTACGTGCCATGTTGTATTGGTCTATCACAAAAAATCCTAATAAAATACATTTTTTTTGTTTGTAACATGAGAAAATTGCAAAGGGTATGAATACTTTTTCAAGGCACTGTATAGCACCATTCTTTGCTGTCAAACGCCTTAATGGCATCTAGAGACAGCAAGGCTCTGCTAGTTGAGTTATCTATGGGGTTTAGATATTTAGAAAGGTGCACCTTATAAATATAAGCAGTTGAAGCGTTGGGCATAAAACCTGTTTGATCTGAGTGGATAATCGATTTGTTAACTTTTTTTAGTCTATTGGCCATGATTTTAGCTAATAATTTAAATGTCAGTATTAAGCAGCGATATTGGCCTGTAGGAGTCAGGATACTCCACCAACTCACCCATGTGCTGTGGGTGTATAGTATGCCCACTGTAATAAGTGAGGCATATGCAAAAGTGTGAACAAGATATGGTGAAAAATACTCCTGCGCTTGTGAGATCGTTTGCTGTAAAACAAAGGTAGTATTGTAGTCAGTGGTAGGACTGGGGGAGATGATGGAGCGTGTCCCGCTGCCTTAGCTGACCAGGGGTGGTCTGGAAAGGACTGTTTAGTAGGAAGTGGATGGAAGGCGCGTGATCAGACACTTACATCAAGAAATGTATGGTTTATTTATGTAAAGGAATACAGACATATAGTCATATAGATATGAAATCATACAAATACTACATAATGTTATAAAAAAAGGAAAAACAGGTAACAAAATAAGTACTAGGAAGTTAAAATTGGGGTGTGCCCATATTGAGGCAGGTAATTAAGAAAGGCTGACGCGTTTCGAGGAAAACCTCTTCATCAGAGCCAGGAGAACTGGAGCACAGTCTGTATGGGCCGGTAGGCCGACATGTGTACATGGGGAGAGGTGGTGTGGCTAGTAGGAGGATGTGTCCTGTGATGGACAATTGATTATTCCAAGTCCCATACCAGTCCACGCCCAGGTGTTCTAGATGGGGTATAAATAAGAACAATATATACCGTACACTACAGACTGGAGACGTGAGATAAGTTTACATTAAAAAATGCATTCAAAAAGGTCAGATGTGAAAATTTAAAATGATAAAAAGTATATATATATATATAAATATATTATAAATAAAAATTACCATATCAGTACAAAGAATTAATGATAGGTACTGGGATTTTGAAGCACAGAACATGAGATTCTAGTCTAAATACATACAAATGAAAAAATCTACGCATACATAAGTGTACACACACATACTCGTGTACACATACATGCATACACATGCACGTGCATAATGCACACGCATGTAAGTGCATAAAAAACATATATATATATATATGCATATGAAAGGGGGGGAACGATGGTAAATTAAGTAAAAAGTGCACTTACTGGTCTTACTGGTTTCCCTGTCTCTGTCTGTAAACCATGGAGTCTCTGAAGCATTCTAAGAAATACAGCAGGGGCTAAGGAGGGTGCTGTGGAGAAATGGCAACATAATTAAAGTGTTTGTAAAAGTGTGTGAGTTTAACAGACAAAGGTGGTATACAATGGAGTAACCTGGTCATCTTGGAGCACATAGCTTACCCTGGAATATTTGTAAGGATCGCATAAATCAGAGGAATGGTAGCACAACTGGAGTGATCATCAACCACCCTAAGGCACCCACTCTGTCGCTTGGTACCCATGTAGGGGTGATTATTTCTGGTGAGTGGGGGAGCACTGGGGGGTGAGCACTTCAAGTCACTACCTGAATCAAACGCACAGAAGTCACTGGTGTATGCCCTCAAGGGTGAAATAAACAGTATATACACTGAACTTATTTTTCCCATCTGGCTAAAAACTCTTTTACATGGATTATATATATATATATATATATATATATATATATATATATATATAAACAAACTTTTTAGAAATGAACCATCACCTGCTATAATATACAAGAGACTGGAAACAATCTTTTATGCATGATATTTTTGGGATTGTATATGTATTGTATTTAATGCTCAGGGAGCGATTTATCTTATAATTTACTTTATTAAGTTTTTCACACTAATAATTAATTTTATTCTTAGCAGGCACTTACTGTCACAATATTTTTGAATCTTGGGGTTAGATACTACCCTATTTTATATTTTGCATAGAATATGGGAGTGGCAAAACAGATATTGCACTGACACTTTTTACTCACTTATGTTTTTTACTAAATATAAACAACATTTTTTTTTCCTTGGCGCCATTTTGTCCCAAAACTTTTGAACTTTGGGGTCAACTTCAATTTAATTAATTGCATAGTATATAGAATCATTTGTTTTACTTTAGTCAGCACATTTTTACATGACAGACAATATATTATCACTGGGGTGATCTAAACAATATTTATCAAGCAGTAATTAATACTTTTTGAATCACTGGTGGTTTTATTTTATTTTAATTTAATTTTCCGGTCTTCTCCAATTATAGGGTCTTCTCTATCTTTAGACCGCATTACGACATTTAGTGATGGAGTTCTTACATGTCATAGTCATTTGAATTTAGTGTGTAGTTTATGACATCCGTACCGACAATTAATCAACATAGAGGGCAGTGCCTTTTATATCTCTGTATTATCTATCTATTTTTACAATTAGACCCCTAGGGGTACTAATTAGGGATAGGCAGCAGCTCTTATACTGTCCTAAGCGCGGATTTACCTATTCATAATATATACCGTACACTACAGACTGGAGACGTGAGATAAGTTTACATTAAAAAATGCATTCAAAAAGGTCAGATGTGAAAATTTAAAATGATAAAAAGTATATATATATATATATAAATATATTATAAATAAAAATTACCATATCAGTACAAAGAATTAATGATAGGTACTGGGATTTTGAAGCACAGAACATGAGATTCTAGTCTAAATACATACAAATGAAAAAATCGAACATTTGGGATGGTGGTGACTTTTGGCGTGGAGGTAGGAGTTTCCAGCACTAGGTTTGAAATGGGTTTTGGATATAATGCTGCCTTCCTCGATTTGCAGGTCTAAATCCAGAAAAACGAGTGATGTGTTGTCGACCACATGGGTAAAAGAGATACCATAGGGATTGGAGTTGCAGTATTCCAGAAATTTGTTTAGATCTATATGTGATCCGTTCCAAATAATCAGGATGTCATCAATGTATCGGGTGTAGAGGGCGAGCTGATCTTTAAAAGGATTGTTGGCCCAGATGAACAGATCTTTCCACATGCCCATGAAGAGGTTTGCATAGCTAGGGGCAAATTTTGCTCCCATGGCAGTTCCCTTGGTTTGGCGAAAATACTCGCCCACGAAGCAGAAGTAGTTGTGAGTGAGGCAGAATTCGATGGAGTCGAGGAGGAATTTGGTCTGTAGAGGGTGTATGTTACTCTTGGAGAGAAAGTGTTTGGCTGCTTCTATGCCATATTTGTGTTCGATGGAGGTATAGAGAGAAGAGACATCCAATGAGAGCCATTTGAAATGCGGTTGCCAAGAAAATGATGAAAGGATGTCGAGCATGTGTCCAGAATCTTTTACGTACGATGGTAGTTGTATTACTAAGTCTTGTAGGAAGTGGTCGATATAACAACCTAGATTGCTGGTTAAGCTGTCAATCCCAGCAATAATAGGTCTGCCCGGTGGATTTGTCTGATTCTTGTGAATTTTGGGGATATGGTAGAAATGGGGAGTCAGTGGATGCTGTTTGTTTAGGAAAAGGAGTTCGCTTTTCGTGATGACTCCATTATTCTTAGCTTGATTTAATAGGACTTCGAGGGAGGTTGCAAAAGATGGTAGTGGGTCAGCAGGGAGTTTCTCATATGTGTCGGTATCTCCAAGGAGTCTCAGGGCTTCTGCCAGATAGTCAGCTTGATTTTGAATTACTAGACCACCGCCTTTATCAGCTTGCCTAATAATGATGTCTTCTCTATCCTGGAATTTCTTAAGGATCTCTTTGGGGACTTCGTGGTCTTTGTTCTTAATGTTTATGGATTTGTCACTGAGACAATTTTTTTGACGGATCCTTTTAATTTCGTCCAGCACTATCTCATAGAATATTGGAATGAATTTTCCTTTTTATACCTAAATAGGTATATAAGAAATCTCACCCTGAAAAGGTATTTTGCCCTTCGCGAATCACCCTCTGAAGCACCATCCTTATCCACAAGCCCCCCATCTGACAATATTGCACTAAATACAGACAACGCACTCGAAAACTTGGAGAGTCTTTTTCAGGAGGGAGCCTGCGAGGACTAGGAAACTGAACCAGAACTCTTAGCCCTCATGGAAAAACAGATCACACACACCGACTTCAAACCCAAGTCTTCCTTCCATCCCCACTGGGCAAAAGGAAAATTCATTCCAATATTCTATGAGATAGTGCTGGACGAAATTAAAAGGATCTGTCAAAAAAATTGTCTCACTGACAAATCCATAAACATTAAGAACAAAGACCGCAGAGTCCCCAAAGAGATCCTTAAGAAATTCCAGGATAGAGAAGACATCATTATTAGGCAAGCTGATAAAGGCGGTGGTCTAGTAATTCAAAATCAAGCTGACTATCTGGCAGAGGCCCTGAGACTCCATGGAGATACCGACACATATGAGAAACTCCCTGCTCACCCACTACCATCTTTTGCAACCTCCCTCAAAGTCCTATTAAATCAAGCTAAGGATAATGGAGTCATCACAAAAAGCGAACTCCTTTTCCTAAACAAACAGCATCCACTGACTCCCCATTTCTACCATATCCCCAAAATTCACAAGAATCAAACAAATCCACCGGGCAGACCTATTATTGCTGGGATTGACAGCTTAACCAGCAATCTAGGTTGTTATATCGACCACTTCCTACAAGACTTAGTAATACAACTACCATCATACGTAAAAGATTCTGGACACATGCTCGACATCCTTTCATCATTTTCTTGGCAACCGCATTTCAAATGGCTCTCATTGGATGTCTCTTCTCTCTATACCTCCATCGAACACAAATATGGCATAGAAGCAGCCAAACACTTTCTCTCCAAGAGTAACATACACCCTCTACAGACCAAATTCCTCCTCGACTCCATCGAATTCTGCCTCACTCACAACTACTTCTCCTTCGTGGGCGAGTGTTTTCGCAGAACCAAGGGAACTGCCATGGGAGCAAAATTTGCCCCTAGCTACGCAAACCTCTTCATGGGCATGTGGGAAGATCTGTTCATCTGGGCCAACAATCCTTTTAAAGATCAGCTCGCCCTCTACACCCGATACATTGATGACATCCTGATCATTTGGAAAGGATCACATATAGATCTAAACACATTTCTGGAATACTGCAACTCTAATCCCTATGGTATCTCTTTTACCCATGTGGTCGACAACACATCACTCGTCTTTCTGGATTTAGACCTGCAAATCGAGGAAGGCAGCATTATATCCAAAACCCATTTCAAACCTAGTGCTGGAAACTCCTACCTCCACGCCAAAAGTCACCACCATCCCAAATGGATCCGTAACATACCCCACGGGCAATTTTGCAGGCTGAAGAAAACCTGCACTAAGAAAAGTGACTATAAAAAACAGGGATCCATCTTAAAAAAGAAATTTCTCGAGAAGGGTTATGAAGAATCACTCATCAAACAAGCCTTTTACAAATATTGGACCCAGTACGACGAACATCCCTCTGTCACTATGGTAATGGAGGCTAACAAAACAAGTGGCAATAAAAGGACCACCGACAGCAACATCTCCAACCCCATCAGATTCAGTACACAATATAACACCAAAGCATTTGACATACAGAGAGCCATCGAGAAAAATTGGAACATTCTCAAGCAGGATCCTATCCTCAATCCAGTTCTACCACCCAAACCAGTAGTTGCGTTTCGAAAATCCAAAGATCTTAGAAGCCTAATAGCTCCGAGTAGAGTACGAAAACCTCAGAACCAAACCAAGACCCCCACTGGCAATTGGGCATCCATCTTCGACCAGAAAGGCAACTACAAGTGTGGAACCAAAAACTGTGGAGCCTGTGCCTTTATGGCACACCGCAAAAAAGAAATCATGGGGTCCGACGACCAGTACCACAAAATCAAACAGTTCATCAATTGCGGTACCTCCTATTTAGTCTATGGCCTTATCTGTCCTTGCGGTCTTCTGTATGTTGGACGCACAATACGTCCACTCAGGACAAGATTTAGCGAACACAAATGTAGCATAATCAATAGTAACACGTACCATCAGAGTAAAAATAAAAAAAGCCACAGCTATTCAGTACCTAGGTATTTCAGAGAATGTCATAACAGGAATCCAACAGGCATCAAAGTGTTTGGCATTGAAGCTATCAAAAAAGACGCTGATAATGGGAGGAGATTCAGAAGACTCTGTAAACAAGAATCATTCTGGATTTTCACTCTTGGGTCATTGGTTCCCGATGGAATGAATGAAGATCTAGATATCCACGGGGCCATCTAGATACAGAATATCACCATCATGCTTTGCCTCCTCCCCCCCCCCCTCCCCCCCTCTAGCCATTCTCAGCCCCCCCATTACCTGTGTTCCCCTTCAGATCATCACCATCATTCCACCATACGGTAAACTCTTAATACCCTGTCCTCCCCTGTCCCCGCAGTTTCATGTACACCATTTCTCCTCAGATCATCCACTTCTGCTGTTTTTATACAACCCATATAAACCTTTATATATATATATGCTCTACTACGAAATTCCTCCATTTCACTATTCAAATCATAGTCACATTTTTCATATCACATTACTATATATGGCTTAATTGGTTTCAACAATAGCCTTTCCATTCCATTATATGGCTGTGTCGCTGGCGCATTTGTGGGTGTGTGGGTGGCTCTGTGCATCTGATGTTCTGCATGACATGTATGTCAGTACATTTAGCACAGATTTCTTTTTGTGCCTGAAACTACTCCCCCTCCCTCCTCTGAGCCGTCCTCCTCTTGACACCCATATAGGGGCTTGCTGACGAATGCTACATGAGCCTGCCGTCTACTATGAAGGCTTGGCTCATGCACGGGAGTACTCCCTGCCAGCCCGCCCTCCTCTGCGAGCTGACAGGAGTCACGCCAGTGTCCTCTGGAACGCACGACCACGCCCACTCACACGCTGGCATGCGTTCCATAGGCAGGCCACACCCACCCCCTCTCACTGGCACCACTGACTTCTAGCCCGCCCTCGGACCCGCCCTCCAGAGTCTCTTAAACCCCCAGCTGCTGCCAGGATCATACGGCTCTCCACTCCAAAGGATCTCTACAGTTTGCAGCTGTCTACACACTTCTCCTGAGACAGGTTAGCCACAATGGTCTTTGTACCTTCCTTATCCTGTTAAACCCAGCAGTGTCCATAAGAGCTTGCTTACTTTCTCTGCTCAACTTATGTTTCAATACAGGCACATCTGACAGCCTAACAGCACAGCAAAAAGAAAATACAATCTATTTACATTCCAATTTCATCCATAAGTAGGTGCGATCTGTCATCAGCCCACCTGTCTGCTACCTCCAATTTTTGGTCACCAACACCAGATCCCCCCAACGTATCCACTCCCGCCACTCTCCGCTATTGCGTTGCACAAACTACACATTCCCACCCTACCGCCATGACACTGGTTCTACATAGGCACAATACATGCTGTGTAGGGGTGGTCTCCACATGTGTGTGTATGCATGTGGACATATATATGTGTATATGGGTGTGTGTGTATTTATTATATATATGTGCATATGTGTGTGTATATGTGTATATATATATGTGTACAGATTTATGTGAATATATACATATATTTATTTTGTGCATATTGTTTCTTTATTTTTATATATATGCATATGCGTTTTAGATTTGTATATACATTTGATATATGCATATATTTTTGTGGATTTCCATTTGAATGAATACATTTCTGTTTTTGCACAAACCACATGGCCATCTTTTGTGTCCCCATTTGTGCTTTCTGTGAACATGGGCATACCTTCACATATCTGTTCCAGCACAGCGTTTTACGTGCTGGCAGAGTCTTTACACGCATGCGCATGTCCTTTGGACAGAAGCACAACCGGTTTTACCATGCGGAGAGACAATATCTCTCAATGTGTCTCAGTGCACTTTTTACTTAATTTACCATCGCCCCCCCCTTTCATATGCATATATATGTTTTTTATTCATTTACATGTGTGTGTATTATGCACGTGCATGTGTATGCATGTATATGCATGTATGTGTACACGAGTATGTGTGTGTGTACACTTATGTATGCGTAGATTTTTTCATTTGTATGTATTTAGACTAGAATCTCATGTTCTGTGCTTCAAAATCCCAGTACCTATCATTAATTCTTTGTACTGATATGGTAATTTTTATTTATAATATATTTATATATATATATATATATACTTATCATTTTAAGTTTTCACATCTGACCTTTTTGAATGCATTTTTTAATGTAAACTTATCTCACGTCTCCAGTCTGTAGTGTATGGTATATATTGTTCTTATTTATACCCCATCTAGAACACCTGGACGTGGACTGGTATGGGACTTGGAATAATTAATTGTCCATCACAGGACACATCCTCCTTCTAGCCACACCACCTCTCCCCATGTACAGATGTCAGCCTACCAGCCCATACAGACTGTGCTCCAGTTCTCCTGGCTCTGATGAAGAGGTTTTCCTCGAAACGCATCAGCCTTTCTAAAATACCTGCCTCAATATGGGCACAACCCAATTTTAACTTCCTAGTACTTATTTTGTTACCTGTTTTTCCTTTTTTTTTTATAACATTATGTAGTATTTGTATGATTTTATATCTATATGACTATATGTCTGTATTTCTTTACATAAATAAACCATACATTTCTTGATGTAAGCGTCTGATCACGCGCCTTCCATCCACTTCCTACTAAACAATAAGTGAGGCATGCATGCCCAGCCTCTAGATGCTGCACCTTGACCACCACTTTGGCCTGTTGATACAGATGCTGCTTGCCCCCTGATAGCTGCAGGGGAACAACCTCTGACTCTCCCTTTAAGTCTTCCAGACATGGAATTAAATGAGGACTTATTCCCTACTTTTATTAGCAGTTATGGCAAGAGCTGTATGTAGTGTAGGTGATGTGGTGGTTAGGTACACTGAAAACTGTGGTGTTTTTGGAACTAAACTGCCCGGCAGTATTATGCAATGCTATGCTGCAAGCAAAGGGTAGCTTTTGTGGTGTCACCAACAACTTCAAACTGCTGCTGCTGACCCCATGAAAAAAATAGATCAAAGATCCTAACAAAATATTATATAGCTGAAGAACAAAAAGGTAAATAAGTAAAAAAATAACCCAAACAACAATGGATTGAAAAAAATGGATGTAAATACTAACTGTAATTTAAATAAGTAACAAAATTACCCTAAAAATAAAAAAATGGAAACAAGCAGATACACACAAAAAGAAAAAAAGTAATCCTAAAAAATATGTTTGGTCTTATGAAATGCAATACTACCAGCTTTCTCTCACACTAAACTCCAAACACACTAACAAAGGGATGCTAGGACAGCAGCCTTGTATAGTGTGGGTGGCCTGGGTCTTTGGCCAATTACAGTTGTTTGCAAAGCTTCATGGGAGGCCCAGCGAATCAATCCTATTGAACCTCCCTAAACTTTGGTTTTAATATCAACATCCGAACAGCGAAAGCTCGGTCAAAACTCAGGTTCGGTCTGAATCGGCAGCTTATCCCTAAATACTAATATACACATCAGCAACTCTGTCATGAGCTATATCACCAACTTCATCTTAAAAATATCACCTGTCCATCACTGTTTAGATTGTGAGCACAGTCCTCCTAACCTTTTGGTCTTGAATTGTATTGTAACTGTACTGTCTTATTTTAAAGCACTTTGCAAACTGTTGGCACTATTTAAATATTGTATAATAATAATAATATTAATTTAGACAACTACAAAATACTTTGCTATGGTTCACACTATGCATCACCTATGAATCGCACAGGAATCACAATGCATTCCTGTGCAGTTCACATGTGAATTAGTGTGGTGCGATTTGAGCCCATTCATTTTAATCAAATTGCACCGCAAGTAGTACATGCACCAATTTTAGAAATGCACTGCAACCGGACTACATGGTAATTTTGTACCATGCAATCCAGTGCAGACGAATTCACTGCATTTGCAGCTTGCATTTGGGGTGTCGTTAACATTGCACTAACACCTGCTACAGATCGCAAGGGCAGTACGATTTGAATGTGGTGTGGAAAACGTGCATTGATCACAGGCAGGGGCGTTGCTAGGTCTGCAAAAGATCTGGGGCTAGAGCCCATAGCAGCAGTCACAAACTTTTTTGCAGGCCATTCCTTTGAGTGGGCTGCTGTGCCTGCATTTTTAGGCAGAAAAATGCAGCAGGTTTTCCACTTTGCGATTTCCCTGCAGTTTAATTTTAGATGTGTGGGGGTGCCATTAAGAATGAATGGCAGCCTCGCGTGTTTTTAAACAGCAGCATGTTTTGACCCTGGGTGCTGGAATTGCTGAGATTCCTGCACACGCTGCTGTTTAAAAAATTAATTCCTAATGGCACCCCCACACATCTAAAAATGCAGCGCATTTGTGGGTACGGGACCTGCAGGGAAATTGCATGGTGCAAAAAGCACCATGCGATTTCAAGGCCAATGAATTTTTAAAATGTTGCATGCACCTTTTCTTTGCAGGAAATGCAGGCATGGCAGCCCAATCAAATAAATGGGCTGCCATTCCAGCTCAAACG
The DNA here is from genome assembly GCA_037952835.1 of Lithobates septentrionalis. Classification (NCBI taxonomy): domain Eukaryota; kingdom Metazoa; phylum Chordata; class Amphibia; order Anura; family Ranidae; genus Lithobates; species Lithobates septentrionalis. The sequence continues at coordinate 5,978,328 of JBBDGP010000573.1, read as the reverse complement.
TGTGCCGCAAACCCGCATAGATGGGAACCAGGCCTAAAGGAAGCCCATCAAGCAGTTTTGCATTTCACTCTGTCTATGTGTGGAAGATGTGCCAGTACCACTGGTGGTGCATGCTAGTGCTCCAATTGGTAAACAGTTCAGCCACAGCCAGATCAGGATTTAGTCCACATTCACAGGCAGACTATTTGGGGAGAGGGACCTAGCTGGTCCTGCCCAGCCGGGCTCAACATCCGCTGGCTTTCAGTACAGTGGGCACCTGCTCTCTCCCACTCTGATCCCAGCTCCAAAGCCTCTGGCTCTCACCACCACTGCCTGCTGCTGCTCCGATCTCAGCTCATGCGGCCTCCCGAGTCCCGAACATGCGGTCTACATGGGGCAGGGTCAGAGCATCAGTGGAGCTCCTGGCCCTGCCCACTCCCTGCTAGCCGGGGAATAATACAGCACAGCGCTGCCTGTCTCCCGCCGTATACCAAGTCACAATGCAAGGCGGAAGTGTAGTGATGCAAGGCGGGCGGGTGGAGAGAGATGATATCATGGGACAGACATGGCTTGCCTGCCCGCTCACTCGCTTCTCTCACCTGCCTGCTCGGATCCCTCGTGCAGCCCGTCCACCGCACTCGCGGCCCGGTGGTTAGGCAGGGACCCCTGCTGTAAGAGACTCGGGGCTATGGGCCCCTGATTCGGGGCTATAGCCCCAATAGCCACCCCCTAACGACGCCTCTGATCACAGGTTTCCACACTGCTTTTTAGTGTGAACTGTGGCTAAATAGTCTTGTCCAGTAGCTTATGAGTGTGACACATGATGGTGTGTCCAAATATAATGCTGCATAGGTCACCTGCAGCATTGCAGCACTTAAATGGGTTGTAAACCCTCATGCATAGGATGCATTAAGGTAAAAAAACTTCTATCACTGACCGGCCCCCCAGCCCCCCCATTTTATTCACCTGAGCTCCGTATTTCCCTCGCCGGAGACACGCTCTTCCCCTCTGCCCGTTGTCTCGGCTCTTGATTGGATAGATTGATAGCAGCACAGTCATTGGCTCCCGCTGCTGTCAATCAAATCCAATGACGCGGGCGCTGGGGGGCAGGGCCGAGTCTGGCATTCTGCATCTATGGACACAACTGCTGGACTTGGGAGCGCACCCGCAAGGTAACCCCCCCAGGGAGAGAGCTTCTCCTAGAGGGTTATATAATGCTGGGAGGAGCTACCAGCACTGTCGGAGACCCCAGAAGTCAAGGATCGGGGCCACTTTGTGCAAAACGAATTGCACAGTGGAGGCAAGTATGACATGTATGTTATTTAAAAAAAAAACAAAAAAACTTAGCTTTACAATAACTTTAATGTTTATCAGTCTATATAATCCATTCATTTTGTAGAACTTTTTTTTTTTCTATAGTTCATCATGTACCATTTGCTCCAAAGCATATGCTATACATGACCTACTATTGGATAGTATTTTCTTTCTAATTTTATTTGAACTCATCACAGTATAAATGCATGAACAGTTATGTGTATAAGTAAAAATGTGTTCATTTTCTGCAGGTGTGTACAAATATGTTGAGAACCCAATAATTGGAATATTGAGCATTCCACATCTAGCTGACATTTCCTGTAAGTGACCCTATATACTTTTAATTATCCTTTATGTCCAACTTGCATTGATGTGTTGTGTTGTCTTTATGACTCTGTTTCTGACAATTTCCTAATGCCGCGTACACACGAGCGGACTTTACGGCGGACTTTGCCCGGCGGATTTTTCGACGTACTTTACGACGGACTTTCTGAATGAACGGACTTGCCTACACACAATCCACCAAAGTCCGTCGAATTCGTACGTGATGACGTATGACCGGACTAAAACAAGGAAGTTCATAGCCAGTAGCCAATAGCTGCCCTAGCGTGGCTTTTTGTCCGTCGAACTAGCATACAGACGGCGGACTTTTCGACCGGACTCGATTTCAACGGATAAATTTTAAACAAGTTTCAAATCTAAGTCCGTCCAACTTTTGAGCAAACAAAGGCCGCTGGAGCCCACACACATCGAATTGTCCGACGAAATCCAGTCCGCCGGGCAAAGTCCGCCGTAAAGTCCGCTCGTGTGTACGCGGCATTAGATTTTATTGTCCCCATTATGCAATTTCTGAGTGGATAGGAAAATTCATACCGGTGTGTTTCAGTTCACTGGTATGGCCTCTATCACCTCCTTTTCATGCTTCCTAAGTAACATATCAGTACATATAATTTCTCAGTTTGAGGACATATTGCTTTTTTTTTGGTCTTCCAACATGTTTTTTGGACGTCTTAGTGGTCATTTGAAAATTTAACTCTACATTAAGGCCCATGTCTGTACTACATAATGGACTGCATTCACTGTACTGTATAACAATATGTGTGAAATATTTTGATATTTTGATGTTTGAGGGATTAACAGGATCACAGGTCACTGGCTTTTTTATAACAACATAGCCCTTGCCTAAACTCAGAAGGCTTATCAGTACCAAATCCAAAGTCGATCTCAACAAAAGAGAACTCAATGCTCCTATTCATGTTGATGTAGTCTCGGCAACAAAAAAGAAATGTGCTTTATTCAGCCAGGTAAAGTTCAGCAAAACACAGTGGCACTTCAGGAGAAAGCAAGCAGTGGTTTGTTCTGACATGTGTATCCAACATTAAACAGGTGCAGCATTCAGCAGTCCTTTTAAAAAGCCCAACATCTGAAGAACTAGAGAGTAGGTGTATTCCTGCCACCCAGGACATATCCTTTTTGACCAGTACAATATAAAGTATATCTCAAGAAACACTGCTGTAGCTGTTACATGTTTATGTATGATAAACATTTTGGTTTCAGCAAAAAAAAGATATGGAGCATTACTTTTTTTTTGTCATGCATTTGCGGCAAAGTGGAGTCTACTATCTGTCTGCACACTATGAAAAATGAACATGCACAGGTGACTCTCCTCCTGGTTAGAGTTACAGTGTGTATGTTTGTGTGTGTGTGTGTTGTATATATTCTACCGTGTTTCCCCAAAAGCAAGACCTACCCTGAAAATAAGACCTACAGTGATTTTCGGGGAGGGCTGCAATATATGCCCTACCCCAAAAATAAGCCCTAGTTCTAAGCGGTGGTAAAATCCTAGAATTCTCTATTATAGTAGTATATAATGTAAAATGTGTGTGTTTCTGTAATATAATTGTGTCAAATACCTTCGGTACAGCGCTGCTCTGCACTCAGCTAACCTCCCACTGCTCTCCTCCTCTTCTCCAAGCTGTCAGCTGGGGATCTCGAGCCCCCTCTCTGCAGTGCTCGAAGCGGGGAAGACAGCTCCAGCGGGTCACAGAAGCGCCGAGTGGCACTATAAGAAGGTATTTGACACAATTAGATTACAGAAACACACACATTTTACATTATATGCTACTGTAATAGAGAGGATTTTAGGATTTTACAAGCACTGTACTCTTTTCACACTGGGGATTCCTGACAGGCGGGGGGGAGAGGGGAAGAAGGGAAAGCACATTGCATGGCAAGCCCTACCCCGAAAATAAGCCCTACTGTGTCTTTTGTTGCCAGAATTAATATAAGACCTGGGCCTTTTTTCGGGGAAACGCGGTAGCAGAATTTAAATTGTCTGATACTGTAATAAGTAATCTAGATTTCTCAGGCCTGTATGGTTTCCTTAGCTCTGTACCCTTTTCACTACTGTGTTTTAGAATAGGCGAGGGTTCGCCACTACAATTAAGACCTGTAATCAAGAATCAGAACAGGTGCTCTTTTAATTTGATTGGATAATTAGACTTTGAAAGCTAATTAAATCATTTACCAATCAGGAAATGTGGACTATAAATAAACCAGTGGCTAATTTGCATTAGATTTCCAATTAAAGCTATTCAATTAATATATTAAAGGATTGGTACTAAATTGGACAAGGTATATTTTGCATGGTTTCGACAATTAGGTTTTTTCTACTCTTCACCATTAAAAAAAATGATAAATGATGTGGGCTACCCCCCTCTCTCCCCCGGATTCCATACCAGGATATTATCTTAATATGCAGCCTGAGTGCCCAGTAAAGGAGAAGGGCGAGCATGTGGTTTCTCCCTGCCTTAACCCTACTAGACAAGTGTATGTGTTTATTTACTATTGCATTTTTTTGTAAATGATTAGTATCCCTTACTTATTCACATGGGGGGCTGTATCTGGTGACCCTCTTTTTTTAAAGGGGGTGATCGGATTCCAATAAGCCCCCTGTTCACAGACCACTGGGGACAAGGTGCTTTGCCAGGGGGGTAGACATGTAAAGGCCATGTGGAATGGTATGGCTCAGAGAAGATGGCACATGCTCATCTCCCCTTCTCCCTTCCTTTCCTGGTCACTCAAGCTGAATACTCAGATAAGGGTCTGGTATGGATTTTGTGAGGACTCCATGCTTTTTTTTCTTGTTCTTGCATGGAACACAGGGGTCCCCCTGAAAATCCATACCAGACCCAAAGGACCTGGCATGAATTTTTTTTTTTGGGGGGGGGGGGCTTTATTTTCTTTTGACGCTATCCCCACTGTTTGCCTACATTCACCTTGCAGTTGGGAATCCCCGGATGACAGCTGAATGTGCCAGGAGAGGATGAGTCATTGGTTGTTAAAACGCCAGCAGGTGCCAGCTTCCTAAAATCCAGGAGGATGCGGTCACATTTAGCAGTGGTAACCACTGCTAAATGTTTCAATGATATATACAGCATAAATCAGTAACCTCTACAGGTGTGGGATGGTTAATTAAAACATAGAATAGGTGCTAGACATCCCTGTGTTTTTCCACACCCTGGCTTGTTTGCAGGGTTTTTTTTTTTTTTTTTTATTTATATTATATTATATATTTATATTTATGTGATTTTATGATGAAAGTTAGTCTATGTATCTGTGAGTTAAGAGGTCTACAAAAGCCTATTGGTGGTCTGATCTGCAGTCTGAGGCAATCATATGCTTAAAGATGTCTCAGAGTTATCTGGTTGCATGAACTTTGATTTTCTTTATTTCACAAAAAATGCATTTCATGACTTAAAATGACCACCTCCACAGTTCAGGGTATTATATAAAATCCATGCAATGATGTCATGTGATCCAGTTGGATGAGTAGGAGAAACTGACCTCTTACTTACATTCACTTAATCAGACACCATGCCATTTAATCTAACCTAGTGTACAAATGAATTCCCCCAATAAACACACTATGGCCTATCACTACTTTAATCCAAACATGCTGAAATTATTTGTCTGCAAGTGACACATTTTCAATGGCTTCCTGCCCCTTCAGTGCCAGCTATCCAAGAAGTTTTTTACGGAGAATGCCCAATCAAACAAGGAGGCATTCTAATTGGCTTTAAATGTTTTTTTCTCCTTACCTGTGGTTTTCAACTTGCAGATCCATTGGGTCATTACAGTATCTCATCCTGGTAGGTCATCTTTGCTATGCTTACATACAGTATATAGCCATAGTCTCCTATTATGCACACAATAACAAACAAATCAATTTTTTTATATTATCCCGTATACAATTAAACTGGAAAGGTACCTTGTCAAGGCCGGAACTAGGCTATCTAATATGGAGGTGCAGTGAAAAATGTCAGGGGGGCAGAGGATGGGAGGTCAGCAGGGCAGTGTACAGGGAGTCAGTAGGGCAGAGGATAAGGTTAGCAGCTTGTAGGGGGAGTGTGTGGGATCAGCAGGGTGGAGGACAGGGGTCAGTAGTAAGCATCGCAAAGTTCAGAGGTCAGTAGTAAGTGACGCAGAGAACAAAATCTAACAGTGGGAGGAGCTTAAAAGGGAATGCTTCAAAAAAATCTGTGCCTAGTCATTGTATACGTCGCACACATATACCACAGTTCTTGTACTCACAAAATACTACTTACAGTAAGTCTCACAGGTACACATAAACCTCAGAATGAAGGATCATTTTAACAATGTAAATATTTCTATCACATCACATCACTTTTCTGCAAAGTAAAAGTGATAATTTTGCCTGTCTCAGCCTACCTTAAAGAAGAACTTTAATAAAACCAGAAACTTGGACAATGAACACTATGGTCAGGACTAGGGATGAGCTTCGAGTGCGAGTCGAACCCATGTTCGACTCGAACATTGCCTGTTCAACTGTTCGTCAAATTGCTAATGATATGGGCCGTTCGTGCCAAATTCAAGTGGCGCGTCACGGCCCATAATTCACTGCGGCATCGCAGTGTATTGCTGGCTGATGATTGGCCAAGCATGCACTATGACCCGCATGCTTGGCCAATCACAGCGCCATGTCTACAGAGAGCCGTAATTGGCCAAAGCCAGGGTGGCTTTGTCCAATTATGGCTCAGGGGGTTTAGTACACGCCCCACACTATATAAGGCTGCCTGCGTGGCGGCCTTGTGTAGTGTGTTGCGGCGGTGGAGAGAGATAGACAGAGAGACAGTGTCATTTGATTTAAGTTAGATGGAGTAGGCAGGTCGAGTCAGTTAGTTTTGTGTGTGTGTGTGTATATATATATATATATATATATATATATATATATATATATATATATATATATATACACACACACTGTATTCAGTTTAGCTAGATCCATTCCTGTTATTCTCTTCCTAATATACTGACAGGCAGGCAGGTGTTTTTACAGTATTTACAGTTAGTGTACTGTGTACCCTGCACAGTTGCACCTATAGCTACCTGAAGACAAGTGCTTGTGTTCTTCTTCTGATCCTATTAATAGCACAGGCAGGCTCTTGAAGTATTTACAGTTAGTGTACTGTGTACCCTGCACAATTGCACCTATAGCTACCTGAAGACAAGTGCTTGTGTTCTTCTTCTGATTCTATTAATAGCACAGGCAGGCTCTTGAAGTATTTACAGTTAGTGTACTGTGTACCCTGCACAGTTTCACCTACAGTATAGCTACCTGAAGACAAGTGCTTGTGTGCTTCTTCTGATCCTATTAATACCACAGGCAGGCATTCTACTAGCTGCTGTATAATCAGTATATATATATATATACATCCCAGCTTTGTGCAGCTACATCTCACTGCAGTGCAGGCCATTAGTATGTCTGGAGGCCAACAAGGAGAGGCAGACAGTCACAAGCCAAAAAAAGAGGGCAAGCAGACTCTGTGTCTAGAGGCAACAGTGCTGGTCGTGGACACTGTGCATCCTCATCAGCACATGGCCGTGGGACACGCTTGTCCTTTTTTTTGGCAGCTGGCCATGTTGAGCAGCAACATGCGTAAGACTTGGTAGAGTGGATGACCAAGCCATCCTCATCCTCCTCATCCTCCATCACCCAGGCTCAGGGTACGTTGTCTGGCAAAGCAACTCTCAACGCGGCCTCTTCCCTTGGCTCAATGGCATCAGTCACTCCTTCCCTAGCCCCACCATGTCCTCCTGAGGAGTCCCCCGAACTGTTTGACCACAGTGTTGGCTACATGCTCCAGGAGGATGCCCAGCATTTTGAAGGCTCTGATGATGGTACTCAGCTAGAGGAAGGCAGTAACGTGAGCCTAAACAGAGGGGGTGCCCAAGAAGAACAGCAATCTGGCAGTCAGGTTCCCCCAGCTGCAGCATACTGCCAGCTTTGCTCCAGTGATGAGGAGGGAGGGGATGATGAGGTCACTTACTCCACGTGGGTGCCTGATAGAGAGAGGAGGAGGAGGCGGCACATCACCAATGAGGCAGGATGCCCTCCAGGGGCCAGCTTAAGGGCAGCACACCAACTGCATCACACCGCAGAGCTCCGCATGTGCAGGGTGCTGCTGTCTCTACGCGTTATTCCAAAAGTTCTTTGGTATGGGCCTTTTTTGAGACAAGTGCATCAGATCCCACCACTGCTATTTGCAACATATGTCTCAAGCGTATATCGCGTGGCCAAAACATCACCCGCTTGGGCACCACATGCTTGACCAGACATATGTTGACCTGCCATGCAGTTTGTTGGCAAGCGTACCTAAAAGACCCACACCAAAGAACAAAGAGGACATCTCCTTGCTCCTCATCAGCTGGGATATCCAACCCCACTATACCTTCAGTCCTCTCTGAGACCTGCACTGAGAGGAATGAAGGTGTAGAATTAGGTGTGTCACAGCCAAGTACTTGCGGGCAATTTGCTATCGGTACACCAATGTCAGATTGTACCAGGCAAACTTCCCTGCCCCAGCTGCTGCACCGCCGAAAGAAGTTCGCTCCCAGCCATCCACATGCCCAGTGGTTGAATGCTAGCTTGGATAAATTGCTAGCACTTCAACTGCTGCCTTTTCAGTTGGTAGACTCTGCCCCCATTTGTGAGTTTGTGGAATGTGCAGTTCCTCAGTGGCAGGTTCCCAAGCGCCACTTTTTCAAAAGGAGGGTGATTCCAGCTCTCTACCGGCATGTAGAAGGCAATGTCTTGGCCTCGCTGGACAGGGCGGTCAGCGGTAAGGTGCATATTACCGCCGATTCATGGTCCAGCAGGCATGGATAGGGACATTACCTATCTTTCATGGTGCATTGGGTGACTCTTCTGGTAGCTGGGAAGGATGCAGGACAAGGTGCAGTAGTGTTGGAGGTTGTTCCGCCACCACACCTCCAAAATGTTACTACTGGTGATTCTGAAACACCACTCTCCTCCACCCCTCCTCTTCTTCTTCCTCCATGGCCTCTTCCTGTGCTTTGTCCTTGGAACCAGCGGTGCTCCGTAGGCTTTTAAGGGGCTACGCAAGTATGCAGGCCAACAGATGCCATGCGGTGCTTGAGCTGGTGTGCTTGGGGGACAGGAGCCACACTGGGGCAGAGATTCTGTCAGCTCCACAGGGGCAGGCTCAGAGGTGGTTGACGCCACGCCAGCATCAGCCAGAAATGGTGGTTTGCGACAATGGCATCAACCTCCTCTCCGCTCTCCAACAGGGACAACTGACTCATGTGCCCTGTTTGGCTCACGTCCTTCACTAGGTGGTGCAGCGGTTCTTGGGCAGGTACCCGGGCCTACAGGATGTCCTGAGGCAGGCCAAGAAAGTCTGTGTGCATTCCCGCCGGTCATATAATGCCAGTGCTCGGCTGGCTGACCTCCAAAAGGAATTTAACCTGCCCAAGAACCGCCTAATCTGTGACATGCCCACCAGGTGGAACTCAACGTTGGCCATGCTGCAGCGGCTGCACACACAGCAGAGGGCCATCAATGAGTACCTGTGTGACTATTGCACCAGGACAGGGTCAGGGGTGCTTGTTTTTTTTTCCCCACACCAGTGGGCCATGATCAGGGATGCATTCACTGTCCTGTCACCATTTGAGCAGGCCGCGAGGATGGTGAGCAGTGACAGTGCATGCATCAGTGACACTGTCCCCCTTGTCCACCTGTTGGAGCACACGCTGCGTGGAATAATGGACAGGGCACTTGAGGCAGGAAGAGGAGGACTTCCTTACCTCTCAAGGCCCCCTTTATCCAGACAGTGTTCCTGCACGCCCGCCGATCACACAGGAAGAGGATGAGGAGGAGGAGGAGGAGAAGGAGGAGGATTGTGTCAGCGTGGAGGTGGAGCCTAGCACTCAGCATCAGCAGCAGTCTTCAAGGGATCATTTATAGTCCCAAGAAATCCATGGACTTGTACGTGGCTGGGAGGAGGTGGCTGCCGATCATGTTGTCCTTAGTGACCCAGATGACTCCGGACCGAATGCCTCAGCAAACCTACGCTGCATGGCCTCCCTGATCCTGCAAAGCCTGCGGAAGCATCCTCGTATTCGCGGTATCAAGGAGAGGGATCGTTACTGGCTGGCAACCCTCCTTGATCCACGTTACAAGGGTAAGGTTGTGGACCTTATCTTGCCATCGCAGAGGGAGCAGAGGATGAAACATCTTCGGGAGGCCTTGCAGAAAGGTCTGTGCAACGCGTTCCCAGAGACTGGGAGGTTACAAACTCCTGTTCCTGGACAATGTGTTGCTGAGGCTTCGGTCAGTCAAGGAAGGAGTGGTGGAGAAGGTGGCCGTCTGACCGATGCGTTCAGACAATTTTTTAGTCTGCAGCCCCAAGGTATGAACGGTTCCAGCAACCATCGCCAGGGTCTGTTTTACATGGTGCAGGAATACCTAGGGGCAAAATCTGACTTGGACACCTTTCTCACCGAAAATCCTCTGGGTTACTGGGTCTTGAGGATGGATCACTGGCCAGAGCTTGCACAGTATGCAATTGAGCTACTGGCCTGTCCTGCATCCAGCGTTCTTTCAGAACGCACATTCAGTGCTGCTGGAGGCTTTGTAACCGATCACAGGGTGTGCCTGTCCACCGACTTGGTCGATCGGCTGACCTTCATAAAAATGAATCAGTCTTGGATCACCACCAGCTACCAAGCACCTGATGCTGATGCAACCGAATAATTTTTTTTGAAATGTCAGATCCCTTCAAGACTGCATATGCTGATGCTGAGTGACTATCCTGTTATGCTGAGTGACTATCCTCTTCCTCCTCAATGATCATGCTGATAGCTTGTAAGAATATTTTTGGTTCTGGGCGCTGCCACCAGTGGCTAAGGCCCAATTTTTTAGCCCCTGTTTTTTTGGGCGTGTAATTACAATTTTTGATGCAATACTTTGCAGCAGGGCTCGTTCCTGCGCTCCAACTAGAGTATTTGTGAGGAGTTGCAGTGTTGTGGCACCAGCACCAGTGCCTAAGGCACAATTTTTCAGCCCCTGTTTAACAGGGGTGTGTAATTACAATTTTTGATGCAATATTTTGCAGGAGGGCTCATTCCTATGCTCCACCTAGAGTATCTGTGAGGGGTTGCAGTGTTGTGACACCAGTGCCCAAGGCCTGATTTTTCTGCCCCTGTTCAGGGACATGTAATTACAATTCTTGATCTAATATTTCACAGCAGGGCCCGTTTCTGCGCCCACCAAGAGTAACTGTGAGGACTTACAGTGTTGTGGCAACACCACCACCACCAAAGGCCAAATTTTTATGACCCTGTTCAACAGGGGCATGTAATTACAATTCTTGATCTAATATTTCACAGCAGAGCTCGTTCCTGCGCCCACCAAGAGTAACTGTGAGGGCTTACAGTGTTGTGGCAACACCAACACCTAAGGCCCCAATTTCTGCAGAGTATATAGGGCAGGCCCCTACTTTCAAACATCCAACTTACAAACGACTCCTACTTGCAAACGGAAGGGGACAACAGGAAGTGAGATGAAATCTACCCCTAGGAAGGGAAATTCTCCCCTGTAAGAGTTAATATGGGAAAAATGTGTCTACTCTCCACTGATGCTTTATCAACAATCCTTGTTTCACTAAAAACCCCAAATTGTCAAAAAACATTTGTCATTGGGACAGAAAGTGAGGTGAAATCTTCTGAAGAGGTTCACAGACAGCAAAACAAATGTCACAGGGGTGATAACCCGTCCCTATGTTTTCCAAAAAGCTTAAAATAGATTTTAATGGCAGCACACACTGGGTTGTGACTCCGCCCCCACAACCTGACAGGATTGGTTAGCTATAAATTTGAAGAGGAGACACCCAGCTGCATTCTCTTTTTTATCCTCACCTGACAGATTGGGATAAGCAAGGTTCCTCCCGTTTACATGATTAAAGAAAAAGCCTCTTACCTCACTCGCCCCAGCAGGCTCAAGCCTCTCCTGTTTGGAAGTCCTTCCTGTACAGTCTCTAAAGGAGCTTCTATGGAGGGAACCCCCATTCTGGTGGTCTCAGGGGGCGTCTGGATGTCTGGCACAGTAAGCTTTAAAGAAGCTTCATATATTGCAGTGGTCTCCTCTCTATCATGCCTGTCCTTTTGTCTTTGTCAATTAGGTTTCTTTCCCTGCTTAAGGGGATTGCTGGTACCTGTTGTCCACCACTGTGGAACCGTCATGGCCGCCGATGCTCCTCTCCGCTCTTCACGCTCTCTATTGTGTACAGAGTCAGGTTACTGCCTTAGGTAAGGTTGCGCCCTTTTCCAAGATGGCGCCGAGGCATTCGGGACGCTCTGCGCGGGAGCGTCATTTTGCCGCGACGGCGGCCCCAGATTTAAAGACAATCATTCTCTGTGTTTTTGCTGGAGTTAACTATAAAAGCTGGATTTTGCTGTCTGTTTCACCTGCTTTGCCAGAACTAACTCAGCAAACTCAGGTAGGTCGGATCAATTGCTTAAGACTCTTCAGCCTTTTAAAAAAAAAAAGAAACATTTTAAAAATTTTGTTCCTTATTCCTCTTCAGACTTCCTGTCACTATTGCTATGGAGACCACTGCCCGCGCAGACCACCATCAGTAAACTAGGTAAGAGGCCATCCGTCATTGGTAAGTATTGAAGAAGGGGAGAGAAAAAGAGAGCCGGACTACTAACGCTGCGTTTTTGGCAGCCCTACCAGGTCAAGAGCCACAAGTTCAAGGCATGGAAGAAGATCAAGTCATGCGTCAAGCAGGAGGTCCCACAGAAGCCGTTCAAGATCTTCCTCCCACCACCGAAGACATAGCCGCTCACGTCACAGCCGCTCATGCCGCAGCCACTCCCGTCATAGTCGGTCACACCGCAGACGGTCACCTTCATCACACCGCCAGAGCCGCCACACTCGTCCTGCAGCAAACGCTTGCTGGGTATGCAGCGCGCCGGCCTTGCCAGATAAACTAACCTGCCACTTATGCTTCAATGAGGCAACAAAGGAAAAAGAGTTAGACGCAGGAGTGGCTACGGAGCTCATAAGAGAATCTGTACAAGAATCCATAAGGGAGACAAGGGCACCACTAACAGATAGGCCTACTTCCAGCACATCAGCAGCAGATTTCCATCAACCCCAGTCATCAGAATCTTCCTCCGGAGATGAGGACCAGGAGATGTCAGCAGGCTTTGATTTTTCCCTAGTTGAACCTTTTGCAAAGTCAGTTAAGGAAGCGATTGGCTGGGAAGAAGATAAAGTGGAACCACAGAAAGTTCGGAAATATTTCCCAAATTTAAGAAAAGATCCAGAAAACTTCCCTTTTGTAGGTGAACTGGAAGATCTAAATAAAGATGAGTGGGAAAGATCTGATAAGCGGTCCAGCCTCACCAACAGACTGGCAAAGATGTATCCTTTGAAAGAGTCGAAAGTCAATTCATTGATGAACGACCCCGTCGTCGACTCCTCCTTGATGTGTCTTGCACGGCATGTCACTCTGCCTATTGAGGACGCAGTTTCCTTTCGGGACATTCTTGATTGGAAATTGGATCTGGAACTGAAGAAAGCATATTCCACAGCTGGGGGCGCTTGCAGGCCAGCGATTACCACAGCAGCAGTGGCTAAAGCCATATCAGGATTGGCAACCCAGGTGGAGAAAGACCTTCAAGACGGCACTGAATTGGAGAAAATAATCTCCTCTCTTCAGTAGATCAAGTTGGCAGACGACTTTGTGGCAGAAGCCTCAGTCGATGTTATAAGATCCTCAGCAAGATCAATGCTAGCCTCAGTCACGGCAAGAAGGGCCTTGTGGCTGAAACCATGGATGGCCGATACTGCATCTAAAACAATCTGGTGCAGAATCCCATAAGATGGCTCAAACCTGTTCGGGTCTAAATTGGACGCCGCTATCTCCAAGGTAACAGGAGGGAAGTCGGGATTAATTCCCTCAGACAGATGACCCAAGGCCCAAAAGGGTCCGTCCTACAGGCGCAACCTTCCCGATAAATACAAGGAAGCTAGATCCTACCGCCCCGGTAGGGATTTTAGAAAGGACTGGAAAAATACAAGACCTTCCTTCCTGAGCATGCAGAAGTCCAAGCCTACCCCGGCAGGGGAGCAGCAGAAGTCCTTTTGAAGTTTCGCCTGCCCACCCAGCACAGATGGGTGCCAGGCTCCAGAACTTCGTACAGATCTGATCAAGTCATATAAAGGATCTGTGGACTCTATCCACAATCAGATTTGGACACAAATGGAAGTTTATGGGCAGACTTCCGGGAAATCACTTCCAATCAACCAGACTGCCATCTTCACTAAACAAAAGGAAGTTACTAATAAAATATATAGTAGAATTGAAGCAAAAAGGAGCAATTTTGGAAGTTCCATCAGGTCAAAAGGGGAGGGGTTTCAATCCCCCCCTATTTTTGGTAAAGAAGAAGACCGGAGACTTGCGCCCTGTATTGAATTTAAAAAATCTCAACAGGAACATCAAAATAGAGGCTTTCAAAATGGAGAGCCTTCAGTCCATAATTCTGGCAGTAAACCTGTGCGACTGGATGCTATCAGTAGATTTATCAGACGCTTTCCTACATATTCCGATTCATCCCGCCTTTCAAAAGTTCCTCTGATTCGCCATCAACAAATGCCACTTCCAATTCCAGTGCCTCCCTTTCGGCATCTCTTCGGCTCCCAGGACATTCACCAAGGTCCTGCTACCCTTGGTTGCATTCCTCAGGGTAAAGGGTCTTCGAGTCCACCATTATTTGGACGACATCCTGCTCTTAGCAGAAAATCGGGAGACTTTGCTATGTCATCGGAAGATCCTACTCACGACTCTCCAGGACTTTGGTTGGCTAGTCAATTGGAAAAAGAGCAGTCTGCAACCCACGCAAAATATGGTATTTCTGGGAGCGGATCTGGACACCAAATTGAATAGGGTACAACTCCCTCAGGAGAAAGTCCAGTTTCTAATACAGAAGATGCAGAGATTTCTGTCAGCGAGGCATCTACCAGCCAGAACCTGTTTGAGTGTGCTAGGCTCCATGTCTGCAACTCTACCCATGGTGCAGTGGTCACAATGGCACATGAGAGTCCTGCAAAACTCCTTTCTAAGGCAGTGGGATGGAGTATCGATGCGTCAGACCATTCCCATTTCCAGACCAATGAAGCAATCAGTATGGTGGTGGACACACTCGATCAACCTCAGAAGATACAGGCTGATAGTTCCACCAGACCCGGAAATAGTCACTTCGGATGCCTGCTTGAGCGGTTGGGGAGTTCACTTTCAAGATCAAGCAGCGCAGGGCCGATGGCAGTTCCAGGCCCAGGGTATAGTATCGAATATACTAGAACTCAGGGCAGCTTTCAAGGCTCTCATGGCATTTGCACCAGCCCTCAGAGGGAAAAACGTGCTTATCCGGATGGACAACAAGGTGGAAGTGTCCTATATCCAGAAGCAGGGGGTACCAAGAGTCTCACACTGATGGAGGAAGTCCGTCCTATCTTGGAATGGGCACAGGCACACCTAACAGACTTAAGGGCAATATATGTCCCTGCGGCACAGAACATGTTAGCCGATTATCTGAGCCGAGAGACTCTCGAACAACGAATGGTCCTTGAGCCTCCAGGCCTTTTTACTTCTTACAGAAACGTGGGGAATGCCGCAGCCACACCTGCGAATACAAAATGTCGGAGGTTTCTGTCAAGAGCATCGTTTCCATCAGCCGAGGGAATAGATTGTCTAATTCACCCATGGAACTTCAAGTTGGGGTATATATTCTCTCCAACCCCGTTAATTGCAAGATTCCTGTCCAGGCTCCGGAGATCCTCAGTCACAGTAATCGCAGTAATCCCACTTTGGCCGAGAAGACCATGGTTTATGACCCTATTGCAAGTCAGCCTTCATCCTCTAATCCCTCTTCCGGTAACCCCGGATCTGCTGTCTCAAGGCCAACTTCTACACCCACCTCCAGAGAAGTTGCATCTGACGGCCTGGAAGTTGAAAGGGCTAGGTTAAGGGAACAAGGCTGTTCTCAGGAAGTAATATCAACCCTGATGCAAGCCAGGAAAAATACCACCAACACCACCTATACAAGAATTTGGAGCAAGTTCTTTTTCATGGCACAGCAGAAGGGATGGAACCCCATTGCTCCAGAACCTTCTCAAATCTTAGAGTTCCTCCAGTTAGGGATCGACAAAGGCTTAAGTTCAAGTACCCTTAAGGTACAAGTATCCACTTTGCCGGCCAAAACAGGCACTAGATGGGCATTACATCCTCTGGTAATCCAATTACTGAGAGCCTGTCTGAAAATCAAACCTCCCAAGAAACCAGTTTTTCCATCATGGGACCTCTCAGTAGTGCTTGATGCCTTCACCAATCCTCCTTTTACTCCATCTGAATCAATCTCACTGTGGGATCTAACTCTGAAACTGTCTTTTCTCATTGCAATTACATCAGCAAAGAGGGTATCTGAAATCCAAGCACTGATGGCATCGGAACCTTACATAGTATTCTTCCCTGATAAAGTAGTACTAAGACCTTCAAACCACTTCATCCCGAAGGTAGCAACTTCCTTCCACTATAACCAAGACATTGTTTTACCATCCTTTACTAATGATCAAGGTGAAACTCATCCGCTGGATGTTAAAACAACCATCATTAGTTACCTTGCGCCTACAACTCCTTTTAAGAAGACGGATGCCCTCATGGTCATCCCCCATAGAAACAGACGACGTCAAGCGGCTACTTCACGTACTATCGCCTCCTGGTTAGTCAAATCCATCAAGAAGGCATACTCCATTCGCCATCTGGCAATTCCTGAAGGCATCAGGGCTCACTCGACCAGGGCAGTGGCTACCTCCTGGGCAGCATATTGCAGGGTCTCACCGGAGACGATTTGCAAAGCAGCGACTTGGTCCTCCAGACACACTTTCATCTCTCACTATAGAGTGGACTCTGCTCACTTGGCTATGGCAGACTTCGGTAGATCCGTTGTTAGAGCCAATTCTCCGCATTATAAGGAATAAATATTATTTTCTTGCACCCACCCGACTGGAGAGTTATTTCCCAGTGTGTGCTGCCATGAAGGCGTCAGGAAAACGGAAAATTGTATACTCACCTTTCTGTAATTTTCCTTTCCTGATGCATCTTCATGGCAGCACACAGATTACCGCCTAATTTTATGGTGATATATTTACAGAGAATGCAGCGGGGTGTCTCCCCTTCAAATTTATAGCTAACCAATCCTGTCAGGTTGTGGGGGCGGAGTCACAACCCAGTGTGTGCTGCCATGAAGATGTGTCAGGAAAGGAAAATTACGGAAAGGTGAGTATACAATTTTCCGTTTTTTTGGCTGGAGCTACACTTTAAAAATGTACCAGTTCAAAATTACAAACAGATTCTACTTAACAACAAACCTACAGTCCCTGTCTTGTTTGAACCGCCTGTATACTGCTGTTCAGAGTATATAGGGCCTGGGGGCCCCACGCCTTTCCTTTTTTTAATTTGGGTGCAGGGTTCCCTCACTGATTTTCATCCATATTGCCGGGACCCGACATTACATTAAAGCTGCAAGCAGTTTTAAATGAATTTTATTCCTTTAAAAATGTCATTTTGTGCAGGGACTGTTCTAAGCACGGGAAACACGTGCCACTGTACAGGCATACTATAGACACCCCCCAGGTACGATATTTAAAGGAATATTTCACTTTTTTTCACTTTAAGCATCATTAAAATCACTGCTCCCGAAAAAACAGCCGTTTTTTAAAACTTTTTTGTTGCATTGATACATGTCCCCTGGGGCAGGACCCAGGTCCCCAAACCCTTTTTAGAACAATACCATGCAAATTAGTCTTTAAAATTAGCACTTTTGATTTTGAACGTTCGAGTCCCATAGACTTCAATGGGGTTCTAAAGTTTGCTCAAATTTTCGGTCCGTTCGCAGGTTCTGGTGCGAACCGAACCGGGGGGTGTTTGGCTCATCCCTAGTCAGGACTATGTAATGTACAATCTAATGTATAGAGTGCTGGGATCAGGAGTAAATAACATACAAAACAACATACGAGTGCAGCATCAGAATAAGCCCAACCTGTTCACATCAGGTTCCCCCTCAAACAGAGTCCTCCCCCTTACATGAGGGCCCCCAGAGCCCCCCCCCCCAACATCTGGGTCAACAGACACACCCCTCCCTTATGTCAGGGTCCCCAGAGTCCCCAGATCTTAAATCACAGTTCCTGGAGTTTCTAAGCGTTACCTCAGGGTCCCCAAAACTACCCACCTTACATCAGGAACCCCAGAGTCACCCTCTTACATCAGGGTCCCCAGAGCCTCCTCCCTCCCCCCTTAAATCAGGGTCCCTTAGAGTCCCCAGAAGTTTCCCTATTTACATCAGGTCCCCAGAGTCCCTTCTTTACATCAGGGTCCCCCATCCGCTTTACTGACGTTTTAGCAGCACTTTTCGGCCACTAGCGGGGCACTTTTAACCCCCGTAAGCGGCCGAAGAAGGGGTTAATACCGCCCGTGTAGCGCCACTGCCAATGTGATTTGCAGGCGATTCGGCAGTGCTGCCCATTCATTTCAATGGGCAGGGGCGGTTTAGGAGTGGTGTATACACCGCTCCTCCACCGCCCTAAAGATGCTGCTTGCAGGAATTTTTTTAGCGTCCTGCAAGCACAGCACTCGGGCTTTCACACTGGAGTGACAGGAGAGGCACTTTACAGGCGCTTTGCAGGTGCTTTTTTAGCACTAAAATGCCTGTAAAGCGCCTCAGTGTGAAAGTGGCCTAAGAGTTAAAGTACGTAAAAATGGTATGCCAATATAGCACCAAACAAAAGATGATAATATTTTGAAAAACAAAAATAAAGTTAAAGAAAAATCCACAATGGTTATTATATTGGGGGAATAATAATCGAAATATAACAAATAGGGATGGGCGAACGGTTCGACCCGAGCACCACTTCGGGCCGAACTTTGGCTGTTCAGACGTTCTCCGAACAACCGAATTATGGGGTCGTTCGACTGTTCGGCCCGCCGCACAACCACAATGCATTGCACCGCCGCACAGTGCATTGAAAGCCCTGATTGGCTAAATCAATTATAGCTTCGCCCAATCAGGGCCCAGAGCACTGTCAGAGCACTGTCATGATAAAGAATAAAAACGTATGGAACTTTATATGAGGCTATAACAAGTAAAGTTCATAGCCTCCATTCCTGAACTCTCTTGAGTATATACTGTATACTCCCCTCAGTGTGTTCAGACACTCCTTGTGGCTGGTTGTGTGGACACTGTGCACTATTGAGTCTAGTACATTGATCTAGATATTAAGGTAACAATTTGGTCTTTTCCTTTCTTTCCTGGCTTTCCACACCTTGGATTTCATTTTGGTTCTCTCTTTTTTTGGGGAATCTACTGTGTTACTCCCTTTAATACCTATCTATCTTCTATCCATTTCCTAGGCCCTACCTTCTACATATTGTTGATTTCACTCTTTATCACTCTCTGGTACCACCTGTGGTTCACCCAACATATTTACTAGGTAAATTATACTGTGGTTTTTTCAATCACTATCATATTTATCTACTTATATAGGTTCATGGTGATGTCATCCATATCACTCTTATTCATGGGATATCATACTCCTTGGAATATTTGAAAATTCAATTTCTAAAGGAAAAAATGTAATTTAAAATTGTTTGCGGCTGTAATGTAGGGTCCCCCCCCCCGTCCATACCAGACCCTTCGGGTCTGCTATGGACTTTAAGGGGAACCCCATGTCAAAAATAAAATTGGCATGGGGTCCCCCCACAAATCCATACCAGACCCATTTCTGAGCATGCAGCCTGGAGAACAGAATAGGGGGGGCAAGCAAGCTCACTACTCCTCCTGTACCATACCAAGCCACATGCCCTCAACATGGGGAGGGTGCTTTGGGGTCCCCACCAAAGCACCTTGTCCCCATGTTGATGTGGACAAGGACCTTTTCCTGACAACCCTTGCCCGGTGGTTCTCGGGGTCTGCGGGCAGGGGGCTTATCAGAATATGGAAGCCCTGTTTAACAAGGGAGCCTGAGTTCCCGCCCCCTCATGTGAATGGGTATTGGGTACATTGTACCCCTGCCTATTCACCAAAAAAGTAGTGTAAGGTGACAAAAGATGGGTTTTGACAATTCCTTTATTAAAAATGTCTGAGATTGTAGGCTACACCCACCCAACCAAATACCTTTGTCACGTACCTTACAGCGGAGCCCGAAATGATGAGGGTGGTCTCTTGCACGGTTCCGGTCCAAGCACCCCTGGTGGTGGGTACAGGGAGTGCGAGGGCAACGAAAGGGTGTAGGTGCCTGCAGGCAGGAGCCTGGAACTTGGAAATATAGGAACCTCTGCTGAGGAGATGTGGAAACTGATCACCAAACTTGTTCAGCGGGAGCCAGATCAGGATCAACTGCAGAATCAGGAACAGGCAGGAGTCGGCAAGAGGCTGGCAGCGGGGTACCAAGTCAGAAGGCAAATCCGTAGTCAGGAACAGGCAGGGGTTGGCAACAGATGGGCAGCAGGGTACAGAATCAGGAGGCAGAGCCGTAATCATAAGTTCAAGCCAAGGTCAGTATTGCAAGTAGAGGCAGGTTCAGCAGGCAGGGGAGATCCAAGAGAATGGTCAGAAGATAGCCAGGTTTTCAGGAACAAGGTCAATCAGGCAGAGTAACAACAGGAACACAGGAACAAGCTGAAGACAATCCAGCACTGATGCTAGGCAGACTCTCTGTTTATATAGGGTGCTGTGTGCCAGGATTGGCGCCAGCATGCGCATTAGCAACTTAGCACATTGGCACATGCGCGTTAGCACATTAGCACGTTGGCACATGGGCGCATGCGTGCTAGCATATTAGCACTTTGGCACTCGCGGACGCGCGTTAGCGCGTGTGCACATTCGCATAGAGGTGCCATTGTGCATGCCCACCCTGGATCTCATTTGCCTCTAGCTATGGTTCCGTGCATGCACCTTGGCATTAGCAGAATGAGGATTGGCAGCTGCTGCATGGAGACGGGTGCTTGCTGTGTGAGTTCTCTGACAACCTTCCTCAGATACGAACAAATGAAGAACACATGAAACATCCGTTTGGCAAAAAATTGGCCGCGGCACCTTTATTGGTTTACACGATGTATTATCCATAACTCTCTATTATTATCACATAACATCATAAATTCAACAAAACAGTTTTCATTCTGCTCAGTTTTTAGAACTCAAGCAGCAATCCACATATTTAAATATAAATAACAGTCCCCACAAACCGGGCTTGAAACATCAAGATCGGCCCACCCCCACTGCCGCGGCCATCTCGATACTGTACTGCAGGCCTAGTTTGAAAATATCGAGACTCACATCCGAGAGGTGAACTCCATCAAGCCTGTATAATCCTGGAATACCACCCTCAAGATCTACGTGTCAATAAGACAAACCACCAATCCTGGGCATTAATTTTTTTCGTTCAAATAATTTTTATTGGTAATTAACAAGCATCTGTTACAAGCTTTTCAGTACGGGGTATTGTGTACATATAAAGCAGTATGCATCTTAACAAATTAGAATAACGATGACATAAGAAGGATAAAAGCTTACAAACATTATATACTCTGTCAAGTAGCTCAAGATCCAGTAAAACTGAGCATGCTAACATTAAGAGGGACCAAGGTCCCTAATTTAGTCACAATATATCACTGGTGATTATAAACATGGGGTCGGTCTTGAAAAACAGCCGAGACCAACTCAACGAAGAAAAAAGAAAAAGAGACAGAGTATAATACCCAATGTTATCAGGGATAAGTAAGGGGGGATGTGAAAAGAGAGTGAAGAGCATAGAGAGAAGGGGAGCAGAAAGGAAGAAGTGAGGGAGAGCTGAGAAGGGGTGGTGGGGCGGCCGAGTCGCGCGGGCACCGGTGTAGTTTCAAAAATCATAAGTGGTTATTAAAACTATCTCAGGGTTCTAGTAGGCTCTTGTCGATATTTGGGGGCAAGAAGTGTTCTATCCACGGTTGCCAAATTCTGAAGTGCTGTGGGACTTTATCTAGTATTGTTGCTTCAATTTTGCTGTGTATCATTGCCTGGGTAATCCTATTTTTCATTTCAATTATGCTAAGTGCTGGTATCTTCCAAGCTTTAGCTATCGTTTGCTTGGCTGCTGTAAATAGGTGGATAAGGAGACGGCGTTGGGCTCTGGTGTAGTCTTGAGGTATAAGGTTGAGTAGAGCTATAGTTGGGTTAGGTTCTAGGGTAACATGGTGGAGAGTAGAAGCCATCTGGAATGTTGTTGCCCAGAAACATTGCACTAGTGGACATGTCCACCAGATGTGGATGTGTGTTCCTTTATCTTTGCAACCCCTGAAGCACGTCTGGGGATACTCAGGTAGGAATTTGGCAATTCTGGATGGGACCAGGTACCATCGCATGAGCACCTTGTAGTTTGCTTCTGAGGCAGCAACATTTTGAGATGAATTTTTCGTGTTAGTCCATATGGAGGACCAGTCCTCTGTCTCTAGATCGATGTTTAAGTCTTTAGACCATTGCTGCGCGTAGGTGGGGAGATTTGTGGATGGTGTAGAGAGGTGGGTGTAAAGGTGAGAGATGATACCTGGTGCGTGCGGGTCTGAATCGCACATATTCTCAAACTCAGTTAGGGTATCCAGCCCAGAACTAGATTTTACATTTGTTTTGACAAAATGAGCAATTTGGAGGTAACGAAAGCACTCTCTAGGTGAAAGATGCGCTTGCGCTTGTATAACTGGAAAAGATTTTATAGAGTTACCACTAAGTATGTCACATATACGAGTCAGACCCGCCTGGGCCCAGGTTTGGAACAAGGCTGGTTCAGTGTATGCTGGGTAGAACAGCGGATGGCCTAAAAAGGATAAAAGTGGGGAGTGTGGAGAGATCAACTTAAAGGGGATTCGCAATCTATCCCAAAGTTTGAGGGCGCATTGTGTTATTGGGTTGGTTATAGTGCCACGTGCTGCTGGGGGGAGCCAAAGTAAATTTGTTACTGTAATTGGATGGAGATCTATGGCCTCAAGGCTGACCCAGAGCGGAGTTTCAGTCTTAGAATGATATAAAATAGACTGGGCCAGTCGGGCTGCGTGGTAATAATGTAAGAAGTTGGGTATACCAAGACCTCCGTTAAGCTTGTGGCGGAGTAATACCGGCCTAGCCACTCTAGGTTTAGTGGGGCCCCAAATGTATTTAAAAACTCGGTTTTGTATGGTCCTATGATAGTATGGGGGGATCGCTATCAGGAGTACCCTATATAGATACAGTAATTTCGGTAGCAAGGACATTTTCACAGCTGCCACTCGTCCAAGCCAGGAGACACATAAGGGCTGCCAGGAATTAAGCAAAGAAGAGAGTTGGGTTAGCATTGGGAGGTAATTGGAGTGGAATAAGTTCAGTGGGTCACTGGTCAATTTAATCCCCAGGTATGATATGGATGTTGTGGACCAATTAAAAGAGTAGTTTTGGCGAAGTAACTCAAGATCGGTTTGTGGTAGTGACACATTGAGGGCCTTGGATTTCGTTCGGTTGACTTCTAACCCGGAGACCAGAGCAAACTCATCTAAGATACGCATGAGGTTTGGTAAGGTTGTGTGTGGTGACGTGACGAACAATAATGCATCATCTGCGAAAAGGCATAATTTATGTGTGGTAGAAGCTATCTCCAGACCTCGAACATCAAAGTTTGCTCTGATCAAGGCTGCCAGGGGTTCTATTACGAGAGCAAATAATAAGGGAGATAGGGGGCAACCCTGTCTGGTTCCACGAGAGATGGGAAAGGGATCTGAACGGAATCCTGAGTATTGTACGTATGCTTGTGGATGGTTATATAGGGCATTGATCCAACCAAGGAAATGTGGGCCGAAGCCCCAGCGTTGGAGGATATAAAGAAGATAGGGCCAGGAAACTGTATCGAAAGCTTATATCTAGGGAGAGGAGGTGCATCGGTATTTTATGTGATCGGGCTAAATGTTGCAGAAGGATTACACGTCTAACATTATCACTAGCTTGTCGCTTGGGTATAAAACCAACTTGGTCCTTGTGTATTAGACTGCCAATAATCGGATTAAGGCGTAAGGCTAAAATTTTGGCCAGGATCTTTATATTAACGTTTAACAGAGAAATTGGCCTAAAATTAGACCACACTGTATTGTCTGTGTTTGGTTTCGGAATCATAGAAATAAGTGCCGTCAATGTGTCACGGCCAAAAGAATGCTGTCTGAGTAAAGCGTTGAATGTGTTAGTGAGGAGAGGGGCGAGTTCAGCCGCAAATTTTTTATAGTAGAGACTGGGGAGGCCATCCGGGCCCAGACGTTTATGAGGTTTAAGTGTCTTAATGGCTGCTAAGACTTCCTCGACCGTGATCGTGCTCTCCATAGACTCGCGACTATCGTTGGATAGCGTAGGGATTGGCAGATTGTGGAAAAGCTTTTTTGCTTGACGCAAGGGAAAAGCAGCTTTTGCCTCATAGAGTTTCGACAATTGTTTACGGAACTCTGAGAGAACCTTGATCGGGTAACAATATCTTTAGTCAATCTGAGTCTGATGGGGACACGAACACGATCTGGTCTACGAAGACGCAAGGCCAAAAAAGTATCTGGTTTGTTGGCTTTGGTGTAGATTGTGTGATTGGACCTGTGTATAGCCTTATCAGCCGATTCAGCTAGTAGGATGTCAAGTTCTAATTTGATTTTGTCTAGAATTTGTTTATGAGCTTCAGTAGGGGAGGATTGAAACTGGAGGAAACTCTGGTGATAGTCTGACTCGAGCTGCTGTTGTTTGCGGATTCTGTCCTTCTTGAGGTGAGATGCAACTGAGATACATGTGCCTCTGATCACTGGTTTGTGTGCCTCCCAAAGGAGCATGGGGGAGATATCTGGGGTGGTGTTGTGTAGCAGATAATCTTTGGGGGCAATTTGGATATCTAGACAGTATGATTGGTTGGTTAAGAGTGCATCGTTCATGCACCATGGTCTGTTTGTGGGGTGTGGTATCAAGGAAGATACTGCGGTGATCACGGCACAATGGTCCGTCCATGTGATTGGCTGGATATGGGATTGAAGTAGGATTGGTGCAGATGCTATGGAAATGAAGATATGATCAATCCTGGAGAAGGATTTATGGGGGTGGGAGTAAAATGTAAAATTTTTCTTGATGGGGTTGCATTCTCTCCAAGTGTCTAGAAGAGAAGCCTTTAGTATTTGTCTGCGAAATTGCGCTGAGGGGGTATAGTGCTCAGGAGTATAGGGTGACTTGTCTAAGTGTGGTTGTAAAACTGAATTGGAGTCGCCACACAGGAACAAGGTTCCCTTACTGTGTGTTTTTACTACCTGTAAAAGGTGTGAGAAAAAGGGGTTAGGGTTTGCATTAGGGGCATAATAGGAAACAAACGTTGCCGTTATATCCTGTAGTAACCCCACTAAAATTAGATACCGACCCTCCGGGTCTTTTATTTCGGACTGTGGGGTGAATGGGGTGGTGTGGTGAAAAGCGAGCAGAACCCCTCTATGTTTTGTTTCCGCTGAAGCGGTGAATACCTGTGGGTATTTAGAGCTAAAGAAGCCCGGGGTGTGACGTTTGGAAAAATGAGTTTCCTGGAGGGCTACCACACTAGCTCTTAGGGATGCAAACGTTTGGAAAGCCTTCACCCGCTTATGGGGTGAGTTCAGTCCTTTAACATTTAAGGTTAGTATATTTAATGGGGCCATTGATGGGTATAAGGGGGGACCATATCAGGTGATAAGGGGCCCGCGCGAGCCGACCGACCAAGAAAAAGGGGGGGAGGAGTAGTAAGGTAAAGTGAGAAAAAGAGAAAAGAGGGGAAAGGAGGGGGAAGGAACGTGAGCGTAGGGCAATACACTGAGACACAGTCCATATAGGGAGACTGCGGGTCAGTACCGCCCGACTGGGTAGTGCACCAACTCCGCGACCAGTAAACTAGTCAAAGAGCGGGTCTGGTATGGAATTAGAGGGGGAACCCCACATCATTTTTTTTTAAAATTTTGGCCGGGGTTCCCCTTAATATCCATACCAGACCTGAAGGGCCTGGTATGGAATTTAGGGGGACTCCCACATCATTTTTTTAAAAATTTTGGTTCGGGGTTCCCATGCCGTTTTTATCAATGAACTTCTATGTGTATTGTCGGCAATGCAATAGCCACGGGTAGTTTTAAATGGGTTTTTTCCTTCAAAATGTCATTTTGCTGTCAGACTGTTCTAAACACAGGAAACATGCGCCCCTTTACAGGCATACTATAGACACCCCCCAGGTACGAAATTTAAAGGGATATTATACTTTTATTGTTTGACTTTAAGCATTATTAAAATCACTGCTCCTGAAAAAACGGCTGTTTTTAAAACTTTTTTTTGCATTGATCCATGTCCCCTGGGGCAGGACCCAAGTCCCCAACACTTTTTATGACAATAACTTGCATATTAGCCTTTAAAATTAGCACTTTTGATTATTCATGTTCGTGTCCCATAGACTTTAACGGTGTTCACGTGTTCGAACGAACTTTTTTCCTGTTCGCATGTTCTGGTGCGAACCGAACAGGGGGGTGTTCGGCTCATCCCTACTACCAACTAACAAGGTTAAGAGAAAGTAGGGAATCCTCATTGAAGTATTACAAGAGTAATAGAAGTAGCACCAACACTCCGGGCACAAGGGGCCCTCTGGAAGGCAAATATACATAGAAACGGAACATCACCACATAGAATATATAAGATGACATTAAAACTCTTGTCATATAACATTTGTGGGTTAAGTTCTCCTGTTAAGAGATCTAATATAATTAGAGAAATAAAATACGTTAAAGCGGAGGTAATCTTTTTACAGGAGGCCTATTTCTCACACTAATCGAATTCTAAAATATTCTCAAAAGATTACCCAGTACGCTATTACGGGGACTCTTCAACGAAACGGGCAAAGGGAGTCACCATTGGATTTGCCAGGGGAGTAAGGTTCACCCTGGAGGAGAGAATGGCTGACCCAGAAGGGTGCTATTTGTTTCTGAGGGGAAGAATAAATGAGGTGGAGTACTCTCTGGCAAACCTGTACTGCCCAAATAAAAATCCAATTAGATATTTAAAAGGGGTAATCGGGAAGTTTATGGAGTTTAAGAAAGGGGGATATCAATCTCTGTTTGGATCCAAGGATCGATAGTACGTCCCGAGTGCAGTGGACTGGAAATGTTCAGAGGAAGATGTTGTTGAATAAACTTCACCAACATCAACTAATAGACATATGGAGAATACAACATCTTAAACTACGAGATTATACATTCCACTCCTCTGCACACGGGATGTACTCCAGAATAGGGATGAGCTTCGTGTTCGAGTCGAACCCATGTTCGACTCGAACATCGGCTGTTCGACCGTCCGTCGAATTGCGAACGATATGGGCCGTTCGCGCCAAATTCGTGTGGCGCGTCACGGCCCATAATTCACTGCGGCATCGCAGTGCATTGCTGGCTGATGATTGGCCAAGCATGCACTATGACCCGCATGCTTGGCCAATCACAGCGCCGTCAGTAGAGAGAGCTGTAATTGGCCAAAGCCAGGGTGGCTTTGGCCAATTATGGCTCAGGGGATTTAGTACACACCCCACACTATATAAGGCCGCCTGCACGGCGGCCCTGTGTAGTGTGTGTTCCGGTGTGCTGAGAGATAGAGAGAGAGAGAGACAGTGTCATTTGATTTGAGTTAGATAGATTAGGCAGAACAGTCAGTCAGTTAGCTGCACTTACAGTGTATTGTGTATATATATGCATCCCAGGTGTTGCATATATATATATACACTGTATTCAGTTTAGCTAGATCCGTTCCTGTTATCTTCTATCTAGACTATTTAGTGCAGTGTGTCCTGCTCACAGTGTTCAGCTAGATCCGTTCCTGCTATTTACATTCAGTGCAGTGCGTCCTGCTCACAGTGTTCAGCTAGATCCGTTCCTGCTATTTACATTCAGTGCAGTGCGTCCTGCTCACAGTGTTCAGCTAGATCCGTTCCTGCTATTTACATTCAGTGCAGTGCGTCCTGCTCACAGTGTTCAGCTAGATCCGTTCCTGCTATTTACATTCAGTGCAGTGCGTCCTGCTCACAGTGTTCAGCTAGATCCGTTCCTGGTATTTACATTTAGTGCAGTGCGTCCTGCTCACAGTGTTCAGCTAGATCCGTTCCTGCTATTTACATTCAGTGCAGTGCGTCCTGCTCACAGTGTTCAGCTAGATCCGTTCCTGGTATTTACATTTAGTGCAGTGCGTCCTGCTCACAGTGTTCAGCTAGATCCGTTCCTGCTATTTACATTTAGTGCAGTGCGTCCTGCTCACAGTGTTCAGCTAGATCCGTTCCTGGTATTTACATTTAGTGCAGTGCGTCCTGCTCACAGTGTTCAGCTAGATCCGTTCCTGCTATTTACATTCAGTGCAGTGCGTCCTGCTCACAGTGTTCAGCTAGATCCGTTCCTGCTATATACATTTAGTGCAGTACGTCCTGCTCACAGTGTTCAGCTAGATCCGTTCCTGCTATTTACATTCAGTGCAGTGCGTCCTGCTCACAGTGTTCAGCTAGATCCGTTCCTGCTATTTACATTCAGTGCAGTGCGTCCTGCTCACAGTGTTCAGCTAGATCCGTTCCTGCTATTTACATTCAGTGCAGTGCGTCCTGCTCACAGTGTTCAGCTAGATCCGTTCCTGCTATTTACATTCAGTGCAGTGCGTCCTGCTCACAGTGTTCAGCTAGATCCGTTCCTGGTATTTACATTTAGTGCAGTGCGTCCTGCTCACAGTGTTCAGCTAGATCCGTTCCTGTTATCTTCCTACTGACAGGCAGGCTTGTCTGGTTACAGTATATAAAGCTACCTGAAGAAAATTACAGGTGTTCTTTTTGATCCTATTAGTACCACGGTCAGGCAGCTAGACTATTTACATTTAGTACAGTGTGTCCTGCTCACAGTGTTCAGCTAGATCCGTTCCTGTTATCTTCCTACTGACAGGCAGGCTTGTCTGGTTACAGTATATAAAGCTACCTGAAGAAAATTACAGGTGTTCTTTTTGATCCTATTAGTACCACGGTCAGGCAGCTAGACTATTTACATTTAGTACAGTGTGTCCTGCTCACAGTGTTCAGCTAGATCCGTTCCTGTTATCTTCCTACTGACAGGCAGGCTTGTCTGGTTACAGTATATAAAGCTACCTTAAGAAAATTACAGGTGTTCTTTTTGATCCTATTAGTACCACGGTCAGGCAGCTAGACTATTTACATTTAGTACAGTGCGTCCTGCTCACAGTGTTCAGCTAGATCCGTTCCTGCTATATACATTTAGTGCAGTACGTCCTGCTCACAGTGTTCAGCTAGATCCGTTCCTGTTATCTTCCTACTGACAGGCAGGCTTGTCTGGTTACAGTATATAAAGCTACCTGAAGAAAATTACAGGTGTTCTATCCCAGCTTAGTGCAGCTACAGGCCATTAGTATGTCTGGAAGGCCAAGAAGGAGAGGCAGACAGTCACAAGCCAATAAGAGAGGGCAAGCAGGCTCTGTGTCTAGTGCTGGTCGTGGAGACGGTGCATCCTCATCAGCACGTGGCCATGGGACACGCTTGGCCTTTTTTTCGGCAGCTGGCCGTGTTGAGCCGCAACATGCGGAAGACTTGGTCGAGTGGATGACCAAGCCGTCCTCATCCTCCTCATCCTCTCTCACCCATGCCCAGGGTGCTTTGTCTGGCAAAGCAGCGGCCTCTTCCCTCAGCTCAATGTCATCAGTGACTCCTTCCCTAGCTCCACCATGTCCTCATGAGGATTCCCTCGAACTGTTTGACCACAGTGTTGGGTACATGCTCCAGGAGGATGCCCAGCGTTTGGAAGGCTCTGATGATGATACTGAGCTCAATGAAGGCAGTAACATGAGCACGGACAGAGGGGGTGCCCAAGAAGGACAGCAATCTGGCAGTCATGCTCCCCCTGCTGCAGCATACTGCCAGGTTTGCTCCAGTGATGAGGAGGGAGGGGATGATGAGGTCACTGACTCAACGTGGGTGCCTGATAGGAGAGAGGAGGAGGAGGAGGAGGAGGAGGTGGCACATCACCAACTAGGCAGGATGCCCTCCAGGGGCCAGCCTAAGGGCAGCACATTGACTGCATCACACCCCAAAGCTCCACATGTGCAGGGCGCTGCAGTCTCTGCGCGTTATTCAAAAAGTTCTTTGGTGTGGGCCTTTTTTGAGACGAGTGCATCAGATCGCATCGCTGCTATTTGCAACATATGTCTCAAGCGTATCTCGCGTGGCCAAAACATCTCCCGCTTGGGTACCACATGCTTGACCAGACATATGTTGACCTGCCATGCAGTTCGTTGGCAAGCGTATCTGAAAGACCCACACCAAAGAACAAAGAGGATCTCTCCTTGCTCCTCATCAGCTGAGATTTCCAACCCCACTAGACCTTCAGTCCTCTCTGAGACCTGCAGTGAGAGGAATGAAGGTGTAGAATTAGGTGTGTCACAGCCAAGTACTTGTGGGCAATCTGCTTTTGGTACACCGACGTCAGATTGTACCAGGCAAATTTCCCTGCCCCAGCTGCTGCACCGCCGAAAGAAGTTTGCTCCCAGCCATCCACATGCCCAGCGGTTGAATGCTAGCTTGGCAAAATTGCTAGCACTTCAACTGCTGCCTTTTCAGTTGGTAGACTCTGCCCCCTTCCGTGAGTTTGTGGAATGTGCGGTTCCTCAGTGGCAGGTACCCAAGCGCCACTTTTTCTCACGGAAGGCGATTCCGGCTCTCTACCGGCATGTGGAAGGCAATGTCCATGCCTCGCTGGACAGGGCGGTCAGCGGTAAGGTGCATATTACCGCTGACTCATGGTCCAGCAGGCATGGACAGGGACGTTACTTAAGTTTCACGGCGCATTGGGTGACTCTGCTGGCAGCTGGGAAGGATGCAGGACAAGGTGCAGTAGTGTTGGAGGTTGTTCTGCCACCACGCCTCCAAAATGCTGATTGTGACACACCTCTCTCCTCCACCCCCTCCTCTTCTTCTTCCTCCATGGCCTCTTCCTCGGAACCAGCGGTGCTCCGTAGGCGTTCAAGGGGCTACGCAAGTACGCAGGCCAAAAGATGCCATGCGGTGCTTGAGCTGGTGTGCTTGGGGGACAGGAGCCACACTGGGGCAGAGGTTCTGTCAGCTCTGCAGGGGCAGGTTCAGAGGTGGTTGACGCCACGCCAACTTAAGGCAGGAATGGTGGTTTGCGACAATGGCACCAACCTCCTCTCTGCCCTCCGACAGGGACAACTGACCCATGTGCCCTGTTTGGCTCACGTCCTTAACTTGGTGGTGCAGCGGTTCTTGGGCAGGTACCCGGGCTTACAGGATGTCCTGAGGCAGGCCAGGAAAGTCTGTGTGCATTTCCGCCGGTCATATAATGCCAGTGCTCGGCTGACGGACCTCCAAAAGGAGTTTAACCTGCCCAAGAACCGCCTAATCTGTGACATGCCCACCAGGTGGAACTCGACGTTGGCCATGCTGCAGCGGCTGCACACGCAGCAGAGGGCCATCAATGAGTACCTGTGCGACTATGGCACCAGGACAGGGTCAGGGGACCTTGGTTTTTTTTCCCCACGCCAGTGGGCCATGATCAGGGATGCATGCACTGTCCTGTCACCATTCGAGGAGGCCACGAGGATGGTGAGCACTGACAGTGCATGCATCAGTGACACTGTCCCCCTTGTCCACCTGTTGGAGCACACGCTGCGTGGAATAATGGACAGGGCACTTGAGGCAGAACAGAGGCAGGAAGAGGAGGACTTCCTTAGCTCTCAAGGCCCCCTTTATCCAGACAGTGTTCCTGCGTGCCCGCCGATCACACAGGAAGATTACGAGGAGGAGGAGGAGGAGGAGGAAGATTGTGTCAGTATGGAGGTGGAGCCTGGCACTCAGCATCAGCAGTCTTTAAGGGATCAGTCCCAAGGAACACATGGACTTGTACGTGGCTGGGAGGAGGTGGCTGCGGACGTTGTTGTCCTTAGTGACCCAGAGGACTCCGGACCGAATGCCTCAGCAAACCTACGCTGCATGGCCTCCCTGATCCTGCAAAGCCTGCGTAAGGATCCTCGTATTCGTGGTATCAAGGAGAAGGACCAATACTGGCTGGCAACCCTCCTTGATCCACGTTACAAGGGTAAGGTTGCGGACCTTATCTTGCCATCGCAGAGGGAGCAGAGGATGAAACATCTTCGGGAGGCCTTGCAGAAAGGTCTGTGCAACGCGTTCCCAGAGACTGGGAGGTTACAAACTCCTGTTTCTGGACAACGTGTTGCTGAGGCTTCGGTCAGTCAAAGAAGGAGCGGTGGAGAAGGTGGCCGTCTGACCGATGCGTTCAGACAATTTTTTGGTCCGCAGCCCCAAGGTATGATCGGTTCCAGCAACCATCGCCAGCGTCTGTTTTACATGGTGCAGGAATACCTAGGGGCAAGATCAGACTTGGACACCTTTCCCACCGAAAATCCTCTGGGTTACTGGGTCTTGAGGATGGATCACTGGCCAGAGCTTGCACAGTATGCAATTGAGCTACTGGCCTGTCCTGCATCCAGCGTTCTTTCGGAACGTACATTCAGTGCTGCTGGAGGCGTGGTAACCGATCACAGGGTGCGTCTGTCCACTGACTCGGTCGATCGGCTGACCTTCATAAAAATGAATCAGTCTTGGATCACCACCAGCTACCAAGCACCTGATGCTGATGTAACTGAATAATTTTTTTCAGATCCCTTCAAAGACTGCCTATGCTGATGCTGAGTGATTATCCCTGAGTAATTATCCTCTTCCTCCTCAATCATCACGCTGATAGCTTGTAAGAACATTTTTGGTTCTGGGCGCCACCACCAGTGCCTAAGGCCCAATTTTTCTGCCCCTGTCTAACAGGGGCGTGTAATTACAATTTTTGATGCAATACTTTGCAGCAGTGCTCGTTCCTGCGTTCCAACTAGAGTGTCTGTGAGGGGTTGCAGTGTTGTGGCACCAGCACCAGTGCCTAAGGCTCAATTTTTCTGCCCCTGTCTAACAGGGGCGTGTAATTACAATTTTTGATGCAATACTTTGCAGCAGGGCTCGTTCCTGCGTTCCAACTAGAGTGTCTGTGAGGGGTTGCAGTGTTGTGGCACCAGCACCAGTGCCTAAGGCCTAATTTTTCAGCTCCTGTTCAACAGGGGCATGTAATTACAATTCTTGATCTAATATTTCACAGCAGGGCCCTGTGAGGGCTTACAGTGTTTTGGCCACAGCAACACCTAAGGCCCAAATTTCTGCTGAGTATATAGGGCAGGACCCTACTTTCAAACATCTAACTTACAAACGACTCCTACTTGCAAACGGAAGGAGACAACAGGAAGTGAGATGAAATCTACCCATAGGAAGGGAAATTCTCTCATGTAAGAGTTAATATGGGAAAACAATTTCTCCTTTCCACTGATGCTTTCCAATCCTTGTTCCACAAAAAAACCCAAATTTTCAAAAAACATTTTTCATTGGGACAAAAAAGTGAGGTGAAATCTTCTGAAGAGGAGGAAAGACGCAAAACAAATGTCACAGGGGTGATAACCCTTCCCTATGTTTTCCAAAAAGCTTAGAAAAGATTTTTTGGCTGGAGCTAAACACATTAAAAATGTTCAAAATTACAAACAGATTCTACTTAACAACAAACCTACAGTCCCTGTCTTGTTTGCACCGCCTGTATACTGCTGTTCAGAGTATATAGGGACCTTTCCTTATTTTAATTTGGGTGCGGGGTTCCCCTTAATATCCATACAAGACCCAAAGGGCCTGGTAATGGACTGGGGGGTACCCATGCCGTTTGTCTCACTGATTTTCATCCATATTGCCAGGACCCGACATGACATTAAACCCGCAAGCAGTTTTAAATGAGATTTTTTCCTTTAAAAATGACATTTGGTGCAGGGACTGTTCTAAACATGGGAAACACGCGTCACTTTACAGGCATACTATAGACACCCCCCAGGTACGATATTTAAAGGAATATTTCACTTTTTTTTTTTTACTTTAAGCATCATTAAAATCACTGCTCCCGAAAAAACGGCCGTTTTTAAAAGTTTTTTTTGCATTGATACATGTCCCCTGGGGTAGGACCCGGGTCCCCAAACCCTTTTTAGGACAATACCATGCAAATTAGCCTTTAAAATGAGCACTTTTGATTTCGAACGTTCGAGTCCCATAGACGTCAATGGGGTTCTAACGTTCGTGCGAACTTGCGGTCCGTTCGCGGGTTCTGGTGCGAACCGAACCGGGGGGTGTTCGGCTCATCCCTACTCCAGAATCGATTTCTTTTTGTTTGAACATAGGTTGCTGGAGTCAGTAATTAGTACGAACATTGAAATCACGACTTTTTCAGATCATGCTCCAGTGACATTAAAAATGAAGTCAGAGGGGGTGCAGAATAGAATAAATGAAGAACTGCTACAGGACAAAGAAGTAGAAGGTAGGATTAAGAATGAAATAGAGCAGTTCTTCAAAATTAACGACACTGGAGAAATATCGTAAGCCAAAGTGTGGGAAGCCCACAAGGCTTATATTAGAGGGGTCCTGATTTTGATGGGTTCGGAAAGAAAAAAGAGTAGAATAAGAAAAATGGAAACAATTTCTAAGGAAATACAAGATTTAGAACAGCAACATAAAAAAAAAACGGAGAACAATAAGTATTTGCGGCAGCCATTATAAAAAGGGAAGAGATGAAAGAACTAACCGAACAGGATACCCGAATGATATATAACAGAATAAAAAAAGAAAGGTATCAAGGGGGAAATAAGACCAGGAAATACTTAGCTAAACTGTTAAAAAATAAAATAACGGCTAATTATATAGAGAAAATATAAACATGCACAGGAGAAATGGCGCATACAACACCAGATATAGCAAGGGCTTTTCAGGAATATTATGGCAGGTTATATGCGATTAATCAAAGGGGAACACCTGGAAAAGCTAAAGATAGAATGGAAAAAACTAAAGCTTTTCTACATGAATTAGGCCTAAATAAAATATCGGAAGATAAACTTAGTATCCTAGAAGTCCCTATTACAGTGAAAGAAATAAAAAACAAACATTAAAAAATTCTCCAGCAGGGAAAAGTCCAGGCCCAGACGGGCTGACATCACTCCTACTACAGGAAGTTTGGGGATATTTTAATCCCCAAATTGTGTTCCTATATGAATGGGATAGGAACTAAGTGGGAGATGAGGAGGGAAACCTTAGAGGCCGCAATTATGATTATACCAAAGGATGTAAAGGACACTACATTATGTTCAAGCTATCAACCTATTTCATTGCTAAATGCTGATACCAAACTATTTGTGAAGGTACTGGCTACTAGGATGAAATTAGTAATCAACAACCTAGTCCATACCGACCAAGTGGGCTTTATTCCAGGAAGAGAATGCCGGGATAACGGAATTAGAACGCTTCTAGTGGTTCAGAAAATAAAAGAAAGTAAATCCCCAGGACTGCTGCTGTCAATCAATGCTGAAAAGTTTTTTGACAGGGTAGACTGGGGATTTATGCAGAGTACACTAGAGGCAATGAGACTGGGCCCAAAAATGTTCTACTAAATCACAGCACTCTATAATCAGCCGACAGCGAGGGTAAAAGTAAATGGAGTAGCCTCAGGACCCTTTGAGATGCACAATGGCACTAGGCAAGGATGCCCCCTGTCCCCCCTGCTGTTTGTTCTGTGACTTGAACCATTATTGACTTGGATTAGATAGAACTCGGACATCAGGGGAATTAAGATAGGGGAGGAGGAAAACCAACTGGCGGCCTATGCCAATGATATCTTTTTCTTCATATCCAACGCCAGGATAACCCTCCCTAATTTAATGAAAGCACTAAAAACATATGGAGAGTAGGGATGAGCTTTCTGTTCGGGTCGAACATGAGTTCCACTCGAACATTGGCTGTTCACCCGTTCGTCGAAAACCGAACATTATGGGCCGCTCGTGCCAAATTCGAGCAGCGCGTAATGGCGCATAATGCACTGAGGGAGCACAGTGCATTGCTGTATGATGATTGGCCAAAGCATGCACCATGACCTGCATGCTTTGGCCAATCCCAGCACCCTCGGCTAAGCGAGCCATAATTGGCCAAAGGCAGGGTGCCTTTTGTCACTCATGGCTCAGGGGGACTAAGTCCACACCCCACACTATATAAGGCTGCCTGCACGCGGAGAGAGGGTGTCATTTAAATTGAGCAGGCAGGCAGGTTATTCAGTTAGCTGCAGTGTATTTAATATATATATATATAGAGACAGTCTTGTGTGTATATATATATATATATATTTTTTTTATATATATACAGTGGCTTGCGAAAGTATTCGGCCCCCTTGAACTTTTCAACCATTTGCCACATTTCAGGCTTCAAACATAAAGATATAAAATTTTTATTTTTTGTGAAGAATCACCAACAAGTGGGACACAATTGTGAAGTGGAACGAAATCTTTTGGATTTTTGAAACTTTTTTAACTAATAAAAAAATGAAAAGTGGGGCATGCAAAATTATTCGGCCCCCTTGCGTTAATACTTTGTAGAGCCACCTTTTGCTGCGATTACAGCTGCAAGTCGCTTGGGGTATGTCTCTATCAGTTTTGCACATCGAGAGACTGAAATTCTTGCCCATTCTTCCTTGCAAAACAGCTCGAGGATCATTGTCTTGTTGGAAGATAAATCTCCGTCCCAGTTTCAGGTCTTTTGCAGACTCCAACAGATTTTCATCCAGAATGGTCCTGTATTTGGCTGCATCCATCTTCCCCTCAATTTTAACAATCTTCCCTGTCCCTGCTGAAGAAAAGCAGGCCCAAACCATGATGCTGCCACCACCATGTTTCACGGTGGGGATGGTGTGTGAGTGTGATGAGCTGTGTTGCTTTTACGCCAAACATATCGTTTTACATTGTGGCCAAAAAGTTTGATTTTGGTTTCATCGGACCAGAGCACCTTCTTCCACATGTTTGGTGTGTCTCCCAGGTGGCTTGTGGCAAACTTTAGACGAGACTTTTTATGGATATCTTTGAGAAATGGCTTTTTTCTTGCCACTCTTCCATAAAGGCCAGATTTGTGCAGTGTACGACTGATTGTTGTCCTATGGACAGACTCTCCCACCTCAGCTGTAGTTCTCTGCAGTTCATCCAGAGTGATCATGGGCCACTTGGCTGCATCTCTGATCAGTCTTCTCCTTGTCTGAGCTGAAAGTTTAGAGGGACAGCCAGGTCTTGGTAGATTTGCAGTGGTCTGATACTCCTTCCATTTCAAAATGATCGCTTGCACAGTGCTCCTTGGGATGTTTAAAGCTTGGGAAATCTTTTTGTATCCAAATCCGGCTTTAAACTTCTCCACAACAGTATTACGGACCTGCCTGGTGTGTTTCTTGGTCTTCATGATGCTCTCTGCGCTTTCAACAGAACCCTGAGACTATCACAGAGCAGGTGCATTTATACAGAGACTTGATTACACACAGGTGGATTCTATTTATCACCATCAGTCATTTAGGACAACATTGGATCATTCAGAGATCCTCGCTGAACTTCTGGAGTGAGTTTTCTGCACTGAAAGTAAAGGGGCCGAATAATTTTGCACGCACCACTTTTCAGTTTTTTAATTGCTAAAAAAGTTTAAAATATCCAATAGATTTCGTTCCACTTCACAATTGTGTCCCACTTGTTGGTGATTCTTCACAAAAATTTTTAATTTTATATCTTTATGTTTGAAGCCTGAAATGTGGCAAAAGGTTGAAAAGTTCAAGGGGGCCGAATACTTTCGCAAGCCACTGTATATATATATATATATATATATATATATATATATATTAGGGATGAGCTTCGTGTTCGAGTCGAACCCATGTTCGACTCGAACATCGGCTGTTCGACCGTCCGTCGAATTGCGAACGATATGGGCCGTTCGCGCCAAATTCGTGTGGCGCGTCACGGCCCATAATTCACTGCGGCATCGCAGTGCATTGCTGGCTGATGATTGGCCAAGCATGCACTATGACCCGCATGCTTGGCCAATCACAGCGCCGTCAGTAGAGAGAGCTGTAATTGGCCAAAGCCAGGGTGGCTTTGGCCAATTATGGCTCAGGGGATTTAGTACACACCCCACACTATATAAGGCCGCCTGCACGGCGGCCCTGTGTAGTGTGTGTTCCGGTGTGCTGAGAGATAGAGAGAGAGAGAGACAGTGTCATTTGATTTGAGTTAGATAGATTAGGCAGAACAGTCAGTCAGTTAGCTGCACTTACAGTGTATTGTGTATATATATGCATCCCAGGTGTTGCATATATATATATACACTGTATTCAGTTTAGCTAGATCCGTTCCTGTTATCTTCTATCTAGACTATTTAGTGCAGTGTGTCCTGCTCACAGTGTTCAGCTAGATCCGTTCCTGCTATTTACATTCAGTGCAGTGCGTCCTGCTCACAGTGTTCAGCTAGATCCGTTCCTGCTATTTACATTCAGTGCAGTGCGTCCTGCTCACAGTGTTCAGCTAGATCCGTTCCTGCTATTTACATTCAGTGCAGTGCGTCCTGCTCACAGTGTTCAGCTAGATCCGTTCCTGCTATTTACATTCAGTGCAGTGCGTCCTGCTCACAGTGTTCAGCTAGATCCGTTCCTGCTATTTACATTCAGTGCAGTGCGTCCTGCTCACAGTGTTCAGCTAGATCCGTTCCTGCTATTTACATTCAGTGCAGTGCGTCCTGCTCACAGTGTTCAGCTAGATCCGTTCCTGGTATTTACATTTAGTGCAGTGCGTCCTGCTCACAGTGTTCAGCTAGATCCGTTCCTGCTATTTACATTCAGTGCAGTGCGTCCTGCTCACAGTGTTCAGCTAGATCCGTTCCTGCTATATACATTTAGTGCAGTACGTCCTGCTCACAGTGTTCAGCTAGATCCGTTCCTGCTATTTACATTCAGTGCAGTGCGTCCTGCTCACAGTGTTCAGCTAGATCCGTTCCTGCTATTTACATTCAGTGCAGTGCGTCCTGCTCACAGTGTTCAGCTAGATCCGTTCCTGCTATTTACATTCAGTGCAGTGCGTCCTGCTCACAGTGTTCAGCTAGATCCGTTCCTGCTATTTACATTCAGTGCAGTGCGTCCTGCTCACAGTGTTCAGCTAGATCCGTTCCTGGTATTTACATTTAGTGCAGTGCGTCCTGCTCACAGTGTTCAGCTAGATCCGTTCCTGCTATTTACATTCAGTGCAGTGCGTCCTGCTCACAGTGTTCAGCTAGATCCGTTCCTGGTATTTACATTTAGTGCAGTGCGTCCTGCTCACAGTGTTCAGCTAGATCCGTTCCTGCTATTTACATTCAGTGCAGTGCGTCCTGCTCACAGTGTTCAGCTAGATCCGTTCCTGCTATATACATTTAGTGCAGTACGTCCTGCTCACAGTGTTCAGCTAGATCCGTTCCTGTTATCTTCCTACTGACAGGCAGGCTTGTCTGGTTACAGTATATAAAGCTACCTGAAGAAAATTACAGGTGTTCTTTTTGATCCTATTAGTACCACGGTCAGGCAGCTAGACTATTTACATTTAGTACAGTGTGTCCTGCTCACAGTGTTCAGCTAGATCCGTTCCTGTTATCTTCCTACTGACAGGCAGGCTTGTCTGGTTACAGTATATAAAGCTACCTGAAGAAAATTACAGGTGTTCTTTTTGATCCTATTAGTACCACGGTCAGGCAGCTAGACTATTTACATTTAGTACAGTGTGTCCTGCTCACAGTGTTCAGCTAGATCCGTTCCTGTTATCTTCCTACTGACAGGCAGGCTTGTCTGGTTACAGTATATAAAGCTACCTTAAGAAAATTACAGGTGTTCTTTTTGATCCTATTAGTACCACGGTCAGGCAGCTAGACTATTTACATTTAGTACAGTGCGTCCTGCTCACAGTGTTCAGCTAGATCCGTTCCTGCTATATACATTTAGTGCAGTACGTCCTGCTCACAGTGTTCAGCTAGATCCGTTCCTGTTATCTTCCTACTGACAGGCAGGCTTGTCTGGTTACAGTATATAAAGCTACCTGAAGAAAATTACAGGTGTTCTATCCCAGCTTAGTGCAGCTACAGGCCATTAGTATGTCTGGAAGGCCAAGAAGGAGAGGCAGACAGTCACAAGCCAATAAGAGAGGGCAAGCAGGCTCTGTGTCTAGTGCTGGTCGTGGAGACGGTGCATCCTCATCAGCACGTGGCCATGGGACACGCTTGGCCTTTTTTTCGGCAGCTGGCCGTGTTGAGCCGCAACATGCGGAAGACTTGGTCGAGTGGATGACCAAGCCGTCCTCATCCTCCTCATCCTCTCTCACCCATGCCCAGGGTGCTTTGTCTGGCAAAGCAGCGGCCTCTTCCCTCAGCTCAATGTCATCAGTGACTCCTTCCCTAGCTCCACCATGTCCTCATGAGGATTCCCTCGAACTGTTTGACCACAGTGTTGGGTACATGCTCCAGGAGGATGCCCAGCGTTTGGAAGGCTCTGATGATGATACTGAGCTCAATGAAGGCAGTAACATGAGCACGGACAGAGGGGGTGCCCAAGAAGGACAGCAATCTGGCAGTCATGCTCCCCCTGCTGCAGCATACTGCCAGGTTTGCTCCAGTGATGAGGAGGGAGGGGATGATGAGGTCACTGACTCAACGTGGGTGCCTGATAGGAGAGAGGAGGAGGAGGAGGAGGAGGAGGTGGCACATCACCAACTAGGCAGGATGCCCTCCAGGGGCCAGCCTAAGGGCAGCACATTGACTGCATCACACCCCAAAGCTCCACATGTGCAGGGCGCTGCAGTCTCTGCGCGTTATTCAAAAAGTTCTTTGGTGTGGGCCTTTTTTGAGACGAGTGCATCAGATCGCACCGCTGCTATTTGCAACATATGTCTCAAGCGTATCTCGCGTGGCCAAAACATCTCCCGCTTGGGTACCACATGCTTGACCAGACATATGTTGACCTGCCATGCAGTTCGTTGGCAAGCGTATCTGAAAGACCCACACCAAAGAACAAAGAGGATCTCTCCTTGCTCCTCATCAGCTGAGATTTCCAACCCCACTAGACCTTCAGTCCTCTCTGAGACCTGCAGTGAGAGGAATGAAGGTGTAGAATTAGGTGTGTCACAGCCAAGTACTTGTGGGCAATCTGCTTTTGGTACACCGACGTCAGATTGTACCAGGCAAATTTCCCTGCCCCAGCTGCTGCACCGCCGAAAGAAGTTTGCTCCCAGCCATCCACATGCCCAGCGGTTGAATGCTAGCTTGGCAAAATTGCTAGCACTTCAACTGCTGTCTTTTCAGTTGGTAGACTCTGCCCCCTTCCGTGAGTTTGTGGAATGTGCGGTTCCTCAGTGGCAGGTACCCAAACGCCACTTTTTCTCACGAAGGCGATTCCGGCTCTCTACCGGCATGTGGAAGGCAATGTCCATGCCTCGCTGGACAGGGCGGTCAGCGGTAAGGTGCATATTACCGCTGACTCATGGTCCAGCAGGCATGGACAGGGACGTTACTTAAGTTTCACGGCGCATTGGGTGACTCTGCTGGCAGCTGGGAAGGATGCAGGACAAGGTGCAGTAGTGTTGGAGGTTGTTCCGCCACCACGCCTCCAAAATGCTGATTGTGACACACCTCTCTCCTCCACCCCCTCCTCTTCTTCTTCCTCCATGGCCTCTTCCTCGGAACCAGCGGTGCTCCGTAGGCGTTCAAGGGGCTACGCAAGTACGCAGGCCAAAAGATGCCATGCGGTGCTTGAGCTGGTGTGCTTGGGGGACAGGAGCCACACTGGGGCAGAGGTTCTGTCAGCTCTGCAGGGGCAGGTTCAGAGGTAGTTGACGCCACGCCAACTTAAGGCAGGAATGGTGGTTTGCGACAATGGCACCAACCTCCTCTCTGCCCTCCGACAGGGACAACTGACCCATGTGCCCTGTTTGGCTCACGTCCTTAACTTGGTGGTGCAGCGGTTCTTGGGCAGGTACCCGGGCTTACAGGATGTCCTGAGGCAGGCCAGGAAAGTCTCTGTGCATTTCCGCCGGTCATATAATGCCAGTGCTCGGCTGACGGACCTCCAAAAGGAGTTTAACCTGCCCAAGAACCGCCTAATCTGTGACATGCCCACCAGGTGGAACTCGACGTTGGCCATGCTGCAGCGGCTGCACACGCAGCAGAGGGCCATCAATGAGTACCTGTGCGACTATGGCACCAGGACAGGGTCAGGGGACCTTGGTTTTTTTTCCCCACGCCAGTGGGCCATGATCAGGGATGCATGCACTGTCCTGTCACCATTCGAGGAGGCCACGAGGATGGTGAGCACTGACAGTGCATGCATCAGTGACACTGTCCCCCTTGTCCACCTGTTGGAGCACACGCTGCGTGGAATAATGGACAGGGCACTTGAGGCAGAACAGAGGCAGGAAGAGGAGGACTTCCTTAGCTCTCAAGGCCCCCTTTATCCAGACAGTGTTCCTGCGTGCCCGCCGATCACACAGGAAGAGGACGAGGAGGAGGAGGAGGAGGAGGAGGAAGATTGTGTCAGTATGGAGGTGGAGCCTGGCACTCAGCATCAGCAGTCTTTAAGGGATCAGTCCCAAGGAACACATGGACTTGTACGTGGCTGGGAGGAGGTGGCTGCGGACGTTGTTGTCCTTAGTGACCCAGAGGACTCCGGACCGAATGCCTCAGCAAACCTACGCTGCATGGCCTCCCTGATCCTGCAAAGCCTGCGTAAGGATCCTCGTATTCGTGGTATCAAGGAGAAGGACCAATACTGGCTGGCAACCCTCCTTGATCCACGTTACAAGGGTAAGGTTGCGGACCTTATCTTGCCATCGCAGAGGGAGCAGAGGATGAAACATCTTCGGGAGGCCTTGCAGAAAGGTCTGTGCAACGCGTTCCCAGAGACTGGGAGGTTACAAACTCCTGTTTCTGGACAACGTGTTGCTGAGGCTTCGGTCAGTCAAAGAAGGAGCGGTGGAGAAGGTGGCCGTCTGACCGATGCGTTCAGACAATTTTTTGGTCCGCAGCCCCAAGGTATGATCGGTTCCAGCAACCATCGCCAGCGTCTGTTTTACATGGTGCAGGAATACCTAGGGGCAAGATCAGACTTGGACACCTTTCCCACCGAAAATCCTCTGGGTTACTGGGTCTTGAGGATGGATCACTGGCCAGAGCTTGCACAGTATGCAATTGAGCTACTGGCCTGTCCTGCATCCAGCGTTCTTTCGGAACGTACATTCAGTGCTGCTGGAGGCGTGGTAACCGATCACAGGGTGCGTCTGTCCACTGACTCGGTCGATCGGCTGACCTTCATAAAAATGAATCAGTCTTGGATCACCACCAGCTACCAAGCACCTGATGCTGATGTAACTGAATAATTTTTTTCAGATCCCTTCAAAGACTGCCTATGCTGATGCTGAGTGATTATCCCTGAGTAATTATCCTCTTCCTCCTCAATCATCACGCTGATAGCTTGTAAGAACATTTTTGGTTCTGGGCGCCACCACCAGTGCCTAAGGCACAATTTTTCAGCCCCTGTATAACAGGGGCGTGTAATTACAATTTTTGATGTAATACTTTGCAGCACGGCTCGTTCCTGCATTCCAACTAGAGTGTCTGTGAGGGGTTGCAGTGTTGTGGCACCAGCACCAGTGCCTAAGGCCCAATTTTTCTGCCCCTGTCTAACAGGGGCGTGAAATTAAAATTTTTGATGCAATACTTTGCAGCAGGGCTCGTTCCTGCGTTCCAACTAGAGTGTCTGTGAGGGGTTGCAGTGTTGTGGCACCAGCACCAGTGCCTAAGGCCCAATTTTTCTGCCCCTGTCTAACAGGGGCGTGAAATTACAATTTTTGATGCAATACTTTGCAGCAGGGCTCGTTCCTGCGTTCCAACTAGAGTGTCTGTGAGGGGTTGCAGTGTTGTGGCACCAGCACCAGTGCCTAAGGCCCAATTTTTCTGCCCCTGTCTAACAGGGGCGTGAAATTACAATTTTTGATGCAATACTTTGCAGCAGGGCTCGTTCCTGCATTCCAACTAGAGTGTCTGTGAGGGGTTGCAGTGTTGTGGCACCAGCACCAGTGCCTAAGGCCCAATTTTTCTGCCCCTGTCTAACAGGGGCGTGTAATTACAATTTTTGATGCAATACTTTGCAGCAGTGCTCGTTCCTGCGTTCCAACTAGAGTGTCTGTGAGGGGTTGCAGTGTTGTGGCACCAGCACCAGTGCCTAAGGCCCAATTTTTCTGCCCCTGTCTAACAGGGGCGTGTAATTACAATTTTTGATGCAATACTTTGCAGCAGGGCTCGTTCCTGCGTTCCAACTAGAGTGTCTGTGAGGGGTTGCAGTGTTGTGGCACCAGCACCAGTGCCTAAGGCCTAATTTTTCAGCTCCTGTTCAACAGGGGCATGTAATTACAATTCTTGATCTAATATTTCACAGCAGGGCCCTGTGAGGGCTTACAGTGTTTTGGCCACAGCAACACCTAAGGCCCAAATTTCTGCTGAGTATATAGGGCAGGACCCTACTTTCAAACATCTAACTTACAAACGACTCCTACTTGCAAACGGAAGGAGACAACAGGAAGTGAGATGAAATCTACCCATAGGAAGGGAAATTCTCTCATGTAAGAGTTAATATGGGAAAACAATTTCTCCTTTCCACTGATGCTTTCCAATCCTTGTTCCACAAAAAAACCCAAATTTTCAAAAAACATTTTTCATTGGGACAAAAAAGTGAGGTGAAATCTTCTGAAGAGGAGGAAAGACGCAAAACAAATGTCACAGGGGTGATAACCCTTCCCTATGTTTTCCAAAAAGCTTAGAAAAGATTTTTTGGCTGGAGCTAAACACATTAAAAATGTTCAAAATTACAAACAGATTCTACTTAACAACAAACCTACAGTCCCTGTCTTGTTTGCACCGCCTGTATACTGCTGT
This sequence comes from Lithobates septentrionalis, assembly GCA_037952835.1. Taxonomy (NCBI): domain Eukaryota; kingdom Metazoa; phylum Chordata; class Amphibia; order Anura; family Ranidae; genus Lithobates; species Lithobates septentrionalis. The sequence goes on along the minus strand of JBBDGP010000573.1, from coordinate 5,933,711 downwards.
TCAGAGTATATAGGGACCTTTCCTTATTTTAATTTGGGTGCGGGGTTCCCCTTAATATCCATACAAGACCCAAAGGGCCTGGTAATGGACTGGGGGGTACCCATGCCGTTTGTCTCACTGATTTTCATCCATATTGCCAGGACCCGACATGACATTAAACCCGCAAGCAGTTTTAAATGAGATTTTTTCCTTTAAAAATGACATTTGGTGCAGGGACTGTTCTAAACATGGGAAACACGCGTCACTTTACAGGCATACTATAGACACCCCCCAGGTACGATATTTAAAGGAATATTTCACTTTTTTTTTTTTACTTTAAGCATCATTAAAATCACTGCTCCCGAAAAAACGGCCGTTTTTAAAAGTTTTTTTTGCATTGATACATGTCCCCTGGGGTAGGACCCGGGTCCCCAAACCCTTTTTAGGACAATACCATGCAAATTAGCCTTTAAAATGAGCACTTTTGATTTCGAACGTTCGAGTCCCATAGACGTCAATGGGGTTCTAACGTTCGTGCGAACTTGCGGTCCGTTCGCGGGTTCTGGTGCGAACCGAACCGGGGGGTGTTCGGCTCATCCCTAATATATATATATATATATTTATATATATATATCTGACTGCAGGCTGTTCCTGGCATACTTTTTCTAATATATCAGTTAGCTGCAGTGTATTTAATATACATATACAGACAGTCTTGTGTGTGTGTGTATATATATATATATATATATATATATATATATATATATATATATATATATATATATATATATATATATATATATATATATATATATATATATATATATATATTATAGATAGATAGATAGATAGATAGACATATATAGATAGATAGACATATATAGATCTATAGATAGATCTATATATATCTATTATATAGATATAGATATATATATATATATATATATATATATATATATATATATATATATATAGATAGATATCTATAGATATCTATATATATCTATATCTATATATATATATATATATATATATACAGTGGACCACCAATTGTTTAGTCAGCCACCAATTGTGCAAGTTCTCCCACTTAAAAAGATGAGAGAGGCCTGTAATTGTCATCATAGGTATACCTCAACTATGAGAGACAAAATGTGGAAACAAATCCAGACAATCACATTGTCTGATTTTTGAAAGAATTTATTTGCAAATTATGGTGGAAAATAAGTATTTGGTCAAAATCAAAAGTTCATCTCAAAACTTTGTTAAATATCCTTTGTTGGCAATGACAGAGGTCAAACGTTTTCTGTAAGTCTTCACAAAGTTGTCACACACTGTTGCTGGTATGTTGGCCCATTCCTCCATGCAGATCTCCTCTAGAGCAGTGATGTTTTGTGGCTGTCGCTGGGCAACATGGTCTTTCAACTCCCTCCAAAGGTTTTCTATGGGGTTGAGGTCTGGAGACTGGCTAGGCCACTCCAGGACCTTTGAAATGCTTCTTATGAAGCCACTCCTTCATTGCCCGGGCGTGTGTTTGGGATCATTGTCATGCTGAAAGACCCAGCCACGTTTCATCTTCGATGCCCTTGCTGATGGGAGGAGGTTTGCACTCAAAATCTCACGATACATGGCCCCATTCATTCTTTCATGTACACGGATCAGTTCCCTTTGCAGAGAAACAGCCCCAAAGCATGATGTTGCCACCCCTATGCTTCACAGTAGGTATGGTGTTCTTTGGTTGAAACTCAGCATTCTCTCTCGTCCAAACACGACTAATTGTGTTTCTACCAAACAGTTCTACTTTGGTTTCATCTGACCGTATGACATTCTCCCAATCCTCTTCTGGATCATCCAAATGCTCTTTAGCAAACCTCAGATGGGCCCGGACATGTACTGGCTTAAGCAGGAGGACACATCTGGCACTGCAGGATCTTTGTCCCTGGTGGCGTAGTGTGTTACTGATGGTAGCCTTTGTTACATTGGTCCCAGCTCTCTACAGGTCATTCACTAGGCCCCCCCGTGTGGTTCTGAGATTTTTTCTCACCGTTCTTGTGATCATTTTGACCCCACGGGGTGAGATCTTGCGTGGAGCCCCAGATCGAGGGAGATTATCAGTGGTCTTGTATGTCTTCCATTTTCTAATTATTGCTCCCACAGTTGATTTCTTCACACCAAGCTGCTTGCCTATTGCAGATTCAGTCTTTCCAGCCTGGTGCAGGTCTACAATTTTGTTTCTGGTGTCCTTCGACAGCTCTTTGGTCTTCACCATAGTGGAGTTTGGAGTGTGACTGTTTGAGGTTGTGGACAGGTGTCTTGTGTACTGATAACAAGTTCAAACAGGTGCCATTAATACAGGTAATGAGTGGAGGACAGAGGAACCTCTTAAAGAAGAAGATACAGGTCTGTGAGAGCCAGAAATCTCGCTTGTTTGTAGGTGACCAAATACTTATTTTCCACCATAACTTGCAAATAAATTCTTTCAAAAATCAGACAATGTGATTGTCTGGATTTGTTTCCACATTTTGTCTCTCATAGTTGATTTATACCTATGATGACAATTACAGGCCTCTCTCATCTTTTTCAGTGGGAGAACTTGCACAATTGGTGGCTGACTAAATACTTTTTTGCCCCACTGTATATATATCCACTGTATCCAGTTTAGCTATATCTGACTGCAGGCCGTTCCTGGTGTACTTTTTCTAATATACTTCAGACGGAGTTCACAGTACTGTACACCCATAGTGCAGTTGCTACTACTTTTATGGTGGTGTGCACAGTACACCCATAGTTATTATTACACTTCTGTTGGTGTACACAGTACCGTGCACCCCTAGTGCAGTTGCTACTACTTTTCTGGTGGTGTACACAACACAGTACACCCATAGTTGTTCTTACACTTCTGTTGGTGCAAAGTACACAGTACCGTGCACCCCTAGTGCAGTTGCTACTACTTTTCTGGTGGTGTACACAGTACACAATACTTACAGTGCACCCAGAGTTGCTATTAGACATCTGGTGGTGTACACAATACCATTCACCCCTAGTGTAGTTGCTACTACTTTTCTGGTGGTGTACACAATACAGTACACCCATAGTTGTTATTACACTTCTGTTAGTGTACACTGTACCATGCACCCCTAGTGCAGTTGCTACTACTTTTCTGGTGGTGTACACAATACATACAGTGCACCCATAGTTGTCATTAAACTTCTGTTGGTGTACACAGTACCGTGTACCCCTAGTGCAGTTGCTATTACTTTTCTGGTGGTGTACACAGTACACAATACATACAGTGCACCCATAGTTGTTATTACACTTCTGTTGGTGTTCACAGTCCCGTGCACTCCTAGTGCAGTTGCTACTACTTTTCTGGTGGTGTACACATTATACAATACATACAGTGCACCCATAGTTATTAAACTTGTGTTGGTGTACACAGTACCGTGCACCTATAGTGCAGTTGCTACTACTTTTCTGGTGGTGTACACAGAACACAATACATACAGTGCACCCATAGTTGTTGTTAAACTTCTGTTGGTGTACACGGTAGCGTGCACCCCTAGTGCAGTTGCTATTACTTTTCTGGTGGCGTATACAGTGCACCCATAGTTGTTGTTAAACTTCTGTTGGTGTGCACAGTACCGTGCACCCATAGTGCACTTGCTACTACTTTTCTGGTGGTGTACACAGTACACCCATAGTTGTTATTACACTTCTGTTGGTGTACATAGTACCATGCACCCCTAGTGCAGTTGCTACTACTTTCCTGGTGGTGTACACAATACATACAGTGCACCCATAGTTTATTAAACTTCTGTTGGTGTACACAGTACCGTGCACCACTAGTGCAGTTGCTACTACTTTTCTGGTGGTGTAGACAGTACACAATACAACCAGTACACCCATAGTTGTTATTACACTGTCAGGGCTGGCTCAGCCCTTCCTTCTCTGAGCTGGCTGCTCAGCTGTCGGCTAATTGCCAGCTCTCATCTCTCTCTCGACAGTTAACCAGCTGTTGTGGATCTGCTCATCAGTCCCGCCTACTTAAAGATCTCCAACTCACTTCATTCCTGCCTTCGCAGGAAACCATCTCCTGCGTTCCTGTTTAAAGACTGGCTTTGCTGACATCCCTTCTGGCTCCTTATCCTGCTTGCTGTTCCTCTACTTGGATCCCTGACTTCTGGCTTGGCTGATTACCCGATCTGGTTACTGAACACTGGCTTGACTGAATACCCAAGATCCGGTTACTGGACTCTGGCTATGCTTTGACTACGCTTACTCTATTTACCTTTTTATTTCTATTAATAAACAAGTGTGATTTTACTGTACTTCTGTCTCAGTCTGGTTCATGGTTTCTGACAGTAGACGAAGGCCATGAATTCAGAAGATACAGTCAATCCACTTGGTAATATTTTTTCCAGATTGGATGAGCAAGATCACTGCATGGATCAGTTTGCCATGGTATGACATATGCTCCTGAGTCGCACGGCTCACCTGGAATCCCCCACTGTGGCTGCTCTGGTACAACCTGAGTTGCAGGCTGCTGTGCCAGTATCTGTGCAGGCACCCGCCTTGAGTATTACCTCTATAAGGTAATAATCTGGTTCCGCCCCGCTTCCCCAGCAATTTGGGGGTGATCCAGTTCAATGCAGAGGGTTTCTCAACCAAGTTGAGATATACTTTGAGATGCTGCCCCAGGCGTTTCCCACGGACAGAAGCAAAGTAGGGTTCGTGATATCTTGGCTTTCTGAGAGAGCCTTGGCCTGGGCTAACCCTCTATGGGAGACGCAAAAACCTGTTGTCTTGAGTTACCCTGAGTTTGTGGCCTCCTTTAAAAGGGTATTTGACGTTCCTGCACGCTCCGCTTCTGCTGCCAAATGCCTCATGTCCATCAAACATGGTCTCTCAGATTCCATCAAGGATGAGATAGCAGCCCAAGATATACCCACTGAGCTGGAGAGCTTGATCTCGTTTGCCATCCTCATTGACTCCAGACTCAGAGAAAGACTTTCTTTTAAGGAGCGCTTGCGGAAGCCTCCTGTACGTTTGCCTCCGAGCTTTGCAGTCCCACCTATGCCTCCCTCACCTCCCATGCCTCCTGGTACCAAGTCGGTCAGTGAAGATGAACCCATGCACTTGGGCTTCACGCGTCTCTCTGCGGATGACAGAGCCTTTAGGAGGAGGGAGAGATTGTGCCTTTATTGTGGCCAGGCAGGTCACTTTTTAAAGTCTTGTCCTACTCGTCCTGGGAACACCCGAACCTTGAGGTGCTGTCATGGACAGACCTTAGGTGGTGTTGTGTCGTCCCCAGTTATCCAGAAGGATAAGCCCCTGGTTTCAGTCAGCCTTTCTTGGGCTAGGTCCTCTATCAAGATACAGGCTCTAATCGACTCTGGGGCTGCAGGCCTGTTCATTGATGCTGCCTTTGTATCAAAGCACTCGATTCCACTGCAGCTGCGTGACACTCCACTTGCCATTGAGGCTCTTGACGGGAGACCTCTACAGCCTGCCCATGTGACTCATGAGACGGTTCCGTTGTCCATGGCCGTAGGGGCTCTTCACCATGAGATAATCCAATTCCAAGAGATTTCCTCTCCTAAGTTTCCGCTGGTTGGGGCGTGACCGGATGTGAGAGGTGCAGTGGTATGGTGTGAGACTAAGCTGTGTGCTCTCCCTCCGCTTCCTCTGAAAAAGCATGACTGGTGGTAGCTAACGAAGCATAGTGCGCTGAGGACCTGGAGGTGGAGCAATTCCTTTTTTCTCTCTTGCGTTGTGAGCAGTGCAAAGGGAGGTGACAGGCACATACACCGAAGATACTCTGGAGACTCACAAAGACTCATGAAGCTATCCCGAGCTGCGCCGGATGCTGCCGAGTGTGACGTCACACGCCGCACAGTGCCGCACAGTGCCGGAGAGGAATCCCAGTGGGAGTACTGACACAGGAAATTTGCGGGCCGATGCCCGCTCGTAATACTGTGTGGCAGCAGAGTTCTCTCAAAGGAGCAAAGGAGCTGTGAGTACGGGTGTTGTGCAGACGCAAGGTGAAGGTATAGAGCTAATGGAGGAGTGAGCGGACCGAGGGAACCCTCCTTGTGGAAGTGGCAAGTGAATGAAGGACTCAAGGAGCTCTAAATACTGAACCCGCTAATATTCTTCAAAACAGTCAAAAGGACGCGTGAGTAAAGGGGAAATGCAATGTGCCATATGCGCGATATGTTCGTATATGCTGCTAAATGCTGACCCAGAAATTGTGTATATGGAGACATACTGCTGAAACATAATTGTTGAATGCTGAATCAGGTTGTATAAGTTGCATACTGCTAAATTCTGACCCAGAGATTGTGAATATTGTGAATACTGTTATAGGCTGCCAAATTTTGACCTGGAGACTGTGTATGTTGTGAAGATACAGCCATAATAGATGTTTACCAGCGGATGCACTGGACGTATTTGTTTATATGGGACTGAGTCTATACAATTAACCCAGGACTGTATTAGGGTTTAAGAAAGGAGTAGAGCGAAGACTATTTTCCTGTAAAACTCTCCAGCAGTACCCTGGGTGTTGGTGTCCGCAAACATCATCTTTCTGGGCAGTTTTTCTTTGAGTCTATTGGTTGGCCTGGCAGAGGACAAAAACTAAATATAGATATTCCAGCTGGGAATCTATTGTGCCCGGTGAAAGTCGAACATCTGGTACTCTCCTGGTATCCCCTTTCTAATTTTTTTTTTGTCAACCTTTGGGGAGGGATATAATGCAAGCAAGCAGTACTTTGTTTGGGTACGTCCCACTACGTCCCAGTGCTGGGTAAACTGTATTAATTTTTTTCTTTTAGTAATTATACTGGAATATAAATTAAAGGCCTGGATGGCCTTTTGCTAACTGGAGAGTACAAGATGCAAAACCTACGCTCCTCTAAGGAGAAAAGCTCTCAGCAAATGGCTGCAGGAGCCAAATTGGAACAATATACACATATAACCACTCAGACCCCACCAAAGAAGGGGTCACAGACCAAAGCTCAACAGGGGGGCCCGCCAGATAGGAAAAGCTAGGGCCAGGGTCAGTCGTCTACTTCAGCACCGCTGGCTTTAATAAAAACACTGAGTAATAAAGGCTCTGGGCCGAGTGAACAAAATACAAATATAGATATAATAGCCAAGCCTAGCTTACCCCTAGAGAAAGAACCAACATTGAAGTATGTATTTGTGGCAGTGAGCGCATGTAATGAATTGCTTAAAGATCTTTGTGACCAAATGAAGGGAGTAAAAGAGTACCTGATATTGCTCAGACAGGACTTACAAAAAACAGTGGAGAGAACAGCCTTGGAAGGGAGGACTAGCCAGTTAGAAGATGATATATCCCCATTAATAAAAGAAGTGAAAAGTATGAAGGAACAGATATCCAGACATGTGACAATGTGAGGATGGTGGGGCTACCCGATAAAAGTGAGGGCTCTAACCCTATACAGTTCCTAGAAAAGTGGCTGGTTGATCTTTTTGGAAAAGTCATTTACACCAATGTTCTTCATTGAAAGAGCACATAGAGTGTCCTCTAGGGCCCTGCCAGCAGAAGGATACTCTAGCTCACTTTTGGTGAAGTTTTTTAATTACAAGGATAAAGTGTCATTGCTGCAGAAAGCAAGGGAGGCGGGAAATTTTTTTTTTAATGGTATCAAGATATCATTTTACTCCGACTTCTCACCGGAACTTCAGAGACGTAGAGCAGAGTTTATACAGGCCAAGCGTACTTTACAAAAATTTAAGCTGACCTATGTCCTTCTCTACCCGGCAAGACTACGTGTAACTGTGTTGGGGGGAACCCAAATTTTTGACTCTCTGGCCGGGGTGGAGAAGTAGCTGGAAGAAAATAAGGAGAAACTATAGATAACCTGGAAGGGGGGTGGGAGGTTGGAAAAGTGTATAGATTGTATTGTTTGACATGTTTTTTTTTCTTCTCTCTTTTATTATTTTTTTTTGTGTTTGTTTTGTTTTTTTGAAATATCTGTATGGGGGGGGGGGGATTCACACAGTTGATGTATGGGGAGTGATGGTTGGGAGTGTATACGGGAGTAAAAATGAGGAGCAGGTAGTGTGGGAAACGGTCACTCAAAAGCCCTTAGGGGGTCACCTAGTTAGGTGGTGGGGGGAAGGGAGGGAGGTTGGGAGGGGGGGAGTGGGGAGGTAATGTAGGAATTATACGAGAATTTTCACAGGGGAAGCGTGGATACCACAACACGAAGGAATAATATAGGAAACTGCACTTGTTGGATGCAAAAAATACACAAAGTAATAATTATATAAATAGGAAAATGGCGTTTGCAACTCACATGAAATTATCTTGGAAAGTATATTCACTCACGTTTGTTATGTTGGTTACGTTGTTCAAACTTACAAAAGCTAACAGAAAAAAGATTGGGATATGGGGCTCACAATGTAAAATAATGGGAATTAGAGTGGGGATAAGGTACGAATTAGATATAAATTTAGTTTTGAATAGATATCCCCTACAGTCTTTTATATATTTCCTGTCTCTATATGCAAGCTAAAACACTTAATATAGGATCCTGGAATGTTAGGGGGTTGGGGACACTGGCTAAAAAGTGGCAGTATTCTCCATGTTGGAGAGTTATGGTGTAAAGCTGGCCTGCCTACAGGAAACACACCTATCTAAACATACAGTATATCAATTACAGAATAAGAAATACCAATGTCAGTACCACTCAGTATACTCTTCCTATAGTAGGGGGGTAAGTATCATGGTGAGAAATGGGGTGAATTTTTCCTGTAGACAGACCAGCATTGATGAAAACTGCCGTTATATCTTTCTGTACTGTTCAATTGATAATAGCATGTACAGTACCTGACCGCGAGATTGTGTTTCCAGCGCGATAGCATCGCGCTGGTTCTCGGCGACAGGGTACTGTGCATGTCGCGCTGGCTCACTCATCGGGAAAGGAAAACTTTCAATTGATAATAGCATGTACTGTATATTTATATTCCTCCACCATTTAAAATGGATGTTATGTTTAAACTAAATGAATAGCATGTATATTGTGGCAAATATTTATATTCCTCCACCATTTAAAATGGATGTTATGTTTAAACTAAATGAATTTCTGCTAGACAAAGAAGAAGTACTGATCGTTGTAGTGGGGAACTTCAATGAGGTACTAGATAGAAAACTGGACAGGTTTCATGTACGAACCTTCTCAGAGTCCATGGAGAAGGGCCGCTTGAGCCAATTTCTTGAAGAAGTGGGGCTAATAGATATATGGAGGGCCCGGAATTCGGGAGTCCAGCAATACTCTTGCTATTCAGCTTCGTATTCCACGCTCTCTAGGATAGATATGGCCTTCGGAAATGACAGAGCCTTACAGATTACAGAAAAAAATGTATATTGGCTAAGATGGATATCAGACCACTCTCCAATAGTGATCACATTGAATTTAGGGGGGAAAAGAACCCATAGAGAATGGAAAATAAATCCATACTGGTTTCAATTAATAAAAATAACGGACAGGGTCCTCCCTAAATTGAGAGAATTTATAGAATTTAATGAAGGTACTGTGGCTGCTGGGATACTATGGGACACCCTGAAGGCCTTTCTTAGAGGTGTCCTAATACAACAGGTGGCCAAATATAATAAAGATGCTTGGATATGGGAGGAAAAAATCCAAAGGGAGGTGTTAGAGGCTGAAAATAATTATACAATAGATCCAACACCCGGGAGAGAAAAAAATGTGGTTAGATAAACAACCAGACTATAAGATAGCAATTAAGCAGAAAGTCGAGACTAGAAGACTCCTTCAACGGCAGTCTTCTTTTGCAGAGGGTGAGAGTGTAGGAAGGATGGTGGCGCAGTTGGTGTAGTCCAGCTCTCCACCATCTATTATCCTTTCCATCAGATCTCCTGGAGGAGAGATTATATCTAATACCACAAAGATAGTGCAATTATTTAGGACATATTATAAAAACCTCTATACAGCACAGAAAACGGGAGTAGAGGGCGTAATGGAGGATTTCCTGGGAAACTTGGAAATACCGGTTATTATGCAGGAGGAAAGAGACGATTTGGAAACCCCAATAACACTTGCAGAACTCCAACAGGCAGTAGCTAGTATGGCAAACCAAAATCCCCCGGTCCAGATGGGCTTCCGATTGAGGTGTATAAATACTATGGAGATATATTAATCCCGGAATTGCTAAAAACACTGGGAGGGGCAGCCTGGGAGGGACGATTGCCCGTCTCAATGTTAGAGGCAACCATTATAGCCTTACAGAAAGAAGGGAAGGATCCTTTAGACGTAACCACATATAGGCCCATTTCTCTCTTATGTTCCGATGTCAAAATCTTGGCTAAGGTTTTGGCTGCTAGGCTGAATAGAATTATTCCAAAACTGATCCATCCAGATCAGACTGGATTTATAACCAACAGATCCACAAGTATGAATATCAGAAGGGCATTTTTAAATTTACAGATCCCAACGGAAAATGAGGGATCAAGGGCTGTATTGTCATTGGATGTGACTAAAGCTTTTGATAGCGTAGAGTGGGCATATATTTGGAGGGTTTTGGGGAAATTTGGATTCGGTCCCTCCTTCACCAGTTGGATAAAAATGCTTTATGAAAGGCCCAGTGCTAGACTTAAAATTAATAATGAACTCTCGGATAAGATAGAACTGGAGAGGGGAAGGAGAAAGGGGTGCCCACTGTCACCACTGCTCTTTACGTTGGAAATGGAACCTTTGGCTATCTCCATAAGAATGAGCTCCGAGATAAAGGGCTTTCAGAAGAAAATGGGGGAAGAAAGAATCGCGTTATACGCAGATGATATTTTGCTCTTCCTGGGAGATGCAGGGCATTCACTGACAAAAGCAATGAGCATAGTGGAGGAATTTGGTAGTTTTACAGGGTTAGAGATAAACTGGGAGAAATCTGAGCTTTTACCAGTAGACCCAATTAGCGATTCAATAATTCCAGAAATACCCCAATTGGTGGTTGTGGATACAATATATTACTAAAAACCTTATTACACTGTTGGCCAAATTTAAACAAAAATTGGGCATTTGGAAACGGTTTCTAGTGTTGGTAGCAGGAAGATGTACCTTAATAAAAATGATCTCATGCCACAATTGCTGTACGTATAACACAACTCTCCTGTTTGGATATGCAAGAATTGGTTTAATAAAATCGAGAGCCTTCTCAGGGAGCTAATATGAAAAGGGGGACAAGCCAGGATCCGACTACGTACACTTCAACTCCCAGTAGGGGAAGGTGGATTTGCGTTACCCCACCCCTAGCATTATTATTTGTTATCACAGCTGCAGCAGTTAATGGGCTGCACTGTCTCGAATGGAGGTACACCTAATGGAAGAATAATACTAACAGGTGCTCTACATAATACAATAATTGAATCATTAGAGGTGGACTCCTTCTGCTATAGATATCCAACAATTAAAATGATAATTAAAATTTGGAAAACGGTTAAAAAGCAGATGAGATATAATGGGTTTACTGAATACACACCCCTTTGGTGCTATAACAACCTGCAGTAAAACCTCCAGATAGGAAAAGCTAGAGAATGGGAAAAACAAGGTATCAAAAGGCTGAGACAACTCTATGTGGGTAATATTCTTAAAAAATTCTCGGAACTGAAAAGTGCATTGAGCATGCCCTTGATGCCCAATTGAGGAAACAACCCTTGGAATGGAAAGAAACACCCCTTTTTCAAAGTATACTTCAGGTAGTCTCCGCCAAGGGTCTAATATCTGAAATATATGGGCAAATAGGTAAAGAAGCTAACGGTGAGGGGAAACTCCACACTGAAAGAGTAAGATGGGAAGAGGACATAGGGGCAATAACACGGGAGCAGTGGAGGAGAATCCTAGAAATGTGACTGGTGGTATCGGATATCTTACCTGATGTTGTTAAATAGAGCTTACTATACCCCCAAGCGGTTGTTTAAATTTGGGAGAAGACCTGATAAATGCTCCATATGTCAGGGGACTGGCGATCTCATACATATGTTGTGGAGATGCCCCAAGCTGTTCCGACATTGGGAAGGAGTGATCAACACCATGAAAGATATATTCAGAATCACATTAGAGATGGAGCCCATAGTATGTATACTGGGGTAGAAAAAAGAAAATGACTCCTGCGCACAAGTGGTCAACCAGATATATGGAAAAATGACACAGGCCTTGCTGCCCTCAAGGATGGGGAATCCTAGCAAACAAAGACATAAAAAGAGAGAGGGGCGCACCGGCCATGTGCATTATCCGAGCTAGTAGTGATGCCTGTATGTTCCTCTAAGACCTATGTAAGGCTTCGCTCATCACTATAACTACTTGCTGCTTGTAGCTGCTCGAGTTTTATGGCACCTGACTGTACAACTGCTTGTGAGTAATTTCTTTTATTATTTTATTCAATAAATGTTTTACAAAAGATAATGCACATGGCCGGTGCGCCCCTCTCTCTTTTTATGTCTTTATGTATACTGGGGTATAGGAGGGAACGGGGAGAGAGGAAGAGTACTACTATAGAAATTTTGGGATGCTTGTTTCAAGCTAGGAAAATTATTGCATTAGGATGGCAATCGAAGGCTCCCCCTATAGTTAGAGACTGGATTAGGACAATAAACGAGACCCTCGGTAGAGACAGAGTAGTGTATACAAAGAGTGGTAATCTCAAGGAATTTGACAGGATGTGGAGGCCCTGGCTGGAAAAAATGGGTCCCCCAGTATAAAGTGTAAAATGCATAACAGAGTCGGAAAAACAACCAGAATAGATAAAATAATAGGAAAAGGAAATGTTAGATAATGTGGAAGTAAAAAGATAACTAATTTTAATAAGGTAAGCCACGCGAAAGGCAATAAAAGATTGATAAATCTGATATAGGAATTTAAACACAAGTTCACTTAAAGGGGAAGGGGAGGATTGGAAAATAGGGGTGGAATTAAGGTGTAATACTAATTTTATAACATTGGGAGTGGGTGAGGATGGGGGGGGTGAGGCTGTTCCCTTGCCCACGTGGTCTTTATCTATTTGTCTCCTCTTAGTATAATGTATTCCCATTCTTGCTTATTTATTAATCTTACTATGTAGATAATGCCTATTTGTATCTTTTTTCTTTCTTTTTATTTTTACTGAAATGTTAAAGTTTTGAAAATTGAATAAAGAATTAAATATATACAAAAAAAAAAAAAAGCTGGTTATTGGTTATCCTTGGTTACAGAGGCACAACCCCTCTTTTGATTGGCTCTGTGCTGAGGTTCTCTCCTGGTCACCACAATGCAGTGAAACATGCTTCCGGAAGGTAGCCAAGGTCCTGTGTACCTCTTCACTCTCCTCCCTGCCAGCGAAGTACCGTGATTTTAGCAATGTTTATGACAAAGTTCAAGCCGGTAGTTTGCCTCCACACCAGCCGTATGATTGCTCAATTGACCTTCAACCTGGTGCCACTCCCCCTCATGGCGGGGTTTACCCTTTGTTGGTCTTGGAGGATAAAGCCATGGAGGAGTATGTTGCAGACACACTTTCTTGGGGTTTCATCCGCAAATCCTTGTCTCCTGCTGGTGCTGATTTCTTCTTTGTGAAGAAGAGGAGCGGTGAACTGAGACCTTGTATTGATTATAGGGATCTCGATCGTTTCACGATTAAGAATGCCTACCCGATCCCATTGATTACAGAGTTATTTTGCCGTCTCAAGGGAGCAACGGTTTTCACTAAGCTTGATCTGAGAGGGGCTTACAATCTTGTGAGGATTAAGGAGGGCGACGAGTGCAAAACTGCGTTTAATACCAGAACAGGCCATTATGAGTATCTCGTAATGCCTTTTGGCCTTTGTGACGCCCCGGCAGTTTTCCAGGAATTTATAAATGATGTCCTCCGAGATTTGTTGCAGTTATGTGTGGTGGTTTATCTTGATGATATCCTCATATTTTCCAAGTTCCTGGAGAGCCTCTACACAGATGTCTGTCATATGCTTCAGAAATTAAGATAGAACAATCTCTATTGTAAACTGGAGAAGTTTGAGTTCCATCTGGAACAGGTTAAATTCCATGTCATTTCCACTGCTGGTTTTTCGATGGACCCAGAGAAACTTTCGGCAGTCCTACAGTGGCCTCGACCCCTGGGATTACGTCCTCTGCAGCGTTTCCTGGGTTTTGCCAACTATTATAGGAAGTTTATTCGTAACTTCTCGTCTCTGGTCAAGCCCCTGACCGATATGACCAGAAAGAACGGTAACCCACAGAGTTGGTCTCCGGAGTCCATTAAGGCCTTTGAAAGTCTCAAGGCTGCCTTTGTTTCTGCTCCTGTGTTTGGCACATCCTGATCCTATGTTACCTTTTATCCTTGAGGTTGATGCTTCTGAGACTGGTGTTGGTGCTCTTCTGTCTCAATGTCCTACCTCTGAGAGTGCTATGCATCCTTGTGGCTACTTTTCAAGAAATTGTCACCTGCCGAGTGCAAGTATGAGATTGGTGACAGAGAGCTGTTGGCAATCATTTTAGCCCTGATAGAATGGAGACATCTCCTCGAAGGTACCACTGTGCCGGTTCTCATTCTTACTGACCATAAGAATCTCACATTCTTGTCTGAGGCTAAACGCCTCTCTCCCAGAAGGACGCGATTGGCTCTTTTCTTGTCAGGTTTCAATTACATTGTCTCATTCTTACCCGGTACTAAGAATTTAAGGGCTGACGCCTTGTCACGACAATTTTCCTACACTTCCAAGTTGGAGTCGATTCTGGTTCCTATGATTCCTCCTAATCGTATTCTGGCTACGGTTCGCACCAGTCTTACTTCTCCTTTGGGTGACAAAATTCTTGCTGCTCAGGTCGATGCTCCTCCTGAGAAACCTTGTGACCGCTGCTTTGTCCCAGAGTGTCTCCATACTGCCGTGCTCCAAACTTACCATTCTCCCAAGCAGGGGTGTTGCTAGGTCTACAAAAGATCTGGGGCTAGAGCCCACAGCAGCGAAGTAAAGAAAGTCATACGCTTGGGCGGGCATTCACATGTATATAATATATGTGTGTGTGTATATATATATATATATATATATATATATATATATATATATATATATTACATATATTATCATTACATCAGGGTTCCCAGTGAGCCTCCCCCTTACATCAGAGTCCCCAGAGAGCGCCCCTTGCATCAGGGTCCCCAAGAGAGCCCCCCCTTACATCAGGGTCCCCAGAGAGCCCCCCACTTACATCAGGGTCCCCAGAGAGCCTCCCCTTACATCAGGGTCCCCAGAGAGCCTCCCCCTTACATCAGGGTCCCCAGAGAGCCTCCCCCTTACATCAGGGTCCCCAGAGAGCCCCTCTTACATCAGGGTCCCCAGAGAGCCTCCTCCTTACATCAGGGTCTCCAGAGAGCCCCTCCTTACATCAGAGTCCCCAGAGAGCCCCCCTTACATCAGGGTCCCCATAGAGCCCCCCTTACATCAGGGTCCCCATAGAGCCCCCCTTACATCAGGGTCCCCAGAGAGCCCCCCCTTACATAAGGGTCCACAGAGAGCCCCTCCTTACATCAGAATCCCCAGAGAGCTTCCCCTTACATCAGGGTCCCCAGAGAGCCTCCCCCACTTACATCAGGGGCCCCAAAGAGCCCCCTTCCTTACATCTGGGTCCCCAGAGAGCCCCCTTACTTACATCAGGGTCCCCAGAGAGCCTCCCTCTTGGATCAGGGTCCCCAGAGAGCCCCCTTACTTACATCAGGGTTCCCAGAGAGCCCACTTACTTACATCAGGGTCCCCAGAGAGCCTCCCTCTTGCATCAGGGTCCCCAGAGAGCCCACTTCCTTACATCAGGGTTCCCAGAAAGCTCCTTCCTTACATCAGGGTCCCCAGAGAGCCCCCCACTTACATCAGGATCCCCAGAGAGCCCCCCCACTTACATCAGGGTCCCCAGAGAGCCCCTCCTTACCACAGAGTCCCCAGAGAGCCCCCTTGCCTCAGGGTCCCCAGAGAGCCTCCCCCTTACATCAGGGTCCCAAGAGACCTCCCCTTACATCAGGGTCCCCAGAGAGCCTCCCCCTTACATCAAGGTCCCTAGAGAGCCCCTTCCTTACATCTTTCTGCTCTCTCGCCCGCCCGGGTCTCTCCCGTACTGCCTGCCCACTCTCTGGTGTTGCCCGCCGCACCCGCGGCCCGGCTGCAGAGAGGCCACGACCACGACCGTCTCAGAGAGACTCGGGGCTATGGGCCCCAGATTCGGGGCTATAGCCCAAAAAGCCACCCCTAGCAACACCCCTGCTCCCAAGGCAATTGGCCACCCTAGTAAGAATCAACTCGTTTGGGCCATTTCTCAACAATTCTGGTGGCCTAGTCTACGTGCTGATGTAACTGCCTTTGTAGCTGCCTGTTCTGTGTGTGCTCAGAGTAAGACTTAACGATACCTTCCAGTGGGCCTCCTACAACCCATACCCAATGGAGAGAGGCCCTGGATCCACCTGTCTATGGATTACATTGTGGAGTTGCCCAACTCCCAAGGCAACTCAGTTATCCTTATGGTGGTTGACCGGTTCTCAAAGATGTGTCATTGTATTCCACTTAAGAAGTTGCCCACTTCTAAGGAACTGGCTTCCATTTTTGCTCGGGAGATCTTTCGCTTACATGGGCTACCCAAGGTGATTGTCTCGGACAGGGGTAGTCAGTTTGTGTCCCGGTTCTGGTGAGCCTTTTGTGCACAGCTGGGAATTCAGCTTGCTTTCTCCTCTGCGCATCACCCGCAGTCTAATGGGGCCGCAGAACGAGCCAATCAGTCCTTGGAGCAATTCCTACGTTGCTATATTTCTGTCCATCACAACAACTGGTCAGACCTCTTACCATGGGCAGAGTTTGCTCACAACAGTGCCTTGAATTCTGCTTCCCGATTGTCTCTGTTTATGGCGAATTATGGTTTCAAACCTTCCATGTTGCCTGACTCGTTTGTTCGGCAGAGTATTCCTGCGCTAGAGGAGCATCTCCCTGTGGTCTTTGTTCCACTTGGGCACAAGTCCAGGAGGCTATGCGTCATGCTAATGATAGGTACAGACTCCATGCTGACCTCAGACGCCTGACTGCGCCTTCCTACCAGGTTGGGGACAGGGTCTTGCTGTCATCTCACAACCTCTGACTTTGTGTTACCTCACTGAAGTTCACACCTTGGTTTATTGGGCCTTTCCATATGCTCCTGGGTCTCATCCTCGGACGTACATGCTCCTGCCCTCCTCCGTGATTTCCATAGAAGTTTTCCCCTTAAGCCCGGTGGTCCTCCGAGGGGGAGGAGTCGTTGAGGAGGGGGGTACTGTCAGGGCTGGCTCAGCCCTTCCTTCTCTGAGCTGGCCACTCAGCTGTCGGCTAATTGCCAGCTCTCATCTCTCTCCACAATTAACCAGCTGCCATGGATCTGCTCGTCAGTCCCGCCTACTTAAAGATCTCCAGCTCACTTCATTCCTGCCTTTGCCTTGGTCACATCACAAGAAAGGATCTCCTGCATTCCTGTTTAAAGACTGGCTTTGCTGACATCCCTCCTGGCTCCTTATACTGCTTGCTGTTCCTCCACTTGGATCCCTGACTTCTGGCCTTGCTGATTTCCTGATCTGGTTACTGAACTCTGGCTTGGCTGATTACCTGATCTGGTTACTGAACTCTGGCTTCACTGACTACCCGATCCAGTGGCTGGACTCTGGCTATGCTTTGACTATGCTTACTCTATTTACCGTTTTATTTCTATTAATAAACAATTGTGATTTTACTGTACTTCTGTCTTGGTCTGGTTCATGATTTCTGACATACACTTCTGTTGGTGTACACAGTACCGTGCACCCCTAGTGCAGTTGATACTACTTTCTAGACATGTGCACACTGAAATATTTCATTTCGGAATTTCGTTTTTGTCCGAAAAATAAATTTATTTAGTTACTCCCGAAATTCGTTTTTATTTATTTCGTTTTTCGTTAAAAATTGCATTTGTCCGAAAATCCAAATTAAGGTCGAATCTGTCATTGAAGGCTTAATTTGTTCAAAGAAGATTCGACGGAGCAGCTAAATTGTACGACGCTGTATAGTTTACCTGCTCCGTCGAATCTTCTTAGAACTTTCAACAGACACCATAAGCCAAATATGTGTGTACTTAGTTCTAGCTATTTTACTGCTCCCCGTCTTTGGTTACAATCAGCCAATAACATTCATCATCATCATTATTTTTATTTATCTTTTCTCCCCTACGTCGAATCTTTTCTCCCCTACGTCGAATCTTTTCTCTCTATGTCGAACCTTTTCTCCCCTACGTCAAATCTTTTCTCCCCTATGTCGAATCTTTTCTCTCTATGTAGAATAATCTTGGACTAATAGAGTTAAGGTTAGGCACATTCGACCACAGGTTTGATGGACACAGATTGTTATTGTCATCATCATGTCGAATCTCCTATCTATATCGAACTGTTGTAGCAACGAAAACGAAAATAAAGCATTTGTTTATGTCGGATCTTTCGTTTTTCGGATTCTGCACTTTTGTTATCGTTTGTTAAAACGATAATGAAAATACCTGAAATTTGGACGAAAATGCATTCGGACGAAAACAAATGCACATGTCTACTACTTTCCTGGTGGTGTACACAATACATACAGTGCACCCATAGTTATTGTTAAACTTCTGTTGGTGTACGCAGTACCGTGCTCCCCTAGTGTAGTTGCTACTACTTTTCTGGTGGTGTACACAGTACACAATACAAACAGTGCACCCATAGTTGTTGTTAAACTTCTGTTGCTGTACACAGTACCATGCACCCCTAGTGCAGTTGCTACTACTTTTCTGGTAGTACCTAATACAGTGTAATGTGGTTTTGCTAAACAAAATTTACAGCATGTCCAGAAGGCCACCAAGGAGAGGCAGATGCTCACAGGCCACTAAAAGAGGGCAAGCAGGCTCTGTGTCTACAGTCGACAGTGCTGGTCGTGGACAAGATGCATCCTCAGAACGTGGCCCATGGGGCACGCTTGTCCTTTTTTTCTGCAGCTGGCCATGTTTTTGAGCCACAACATGCAGAAGAGTTGGAATGGATAACAAAGCCCTCCTCATCCTCCTCATCCTCTGTCACCCAGGCTCAGAGTAGTTTGCCTGCCAATGTAGCTGCCAAAGCGGCCTATTCCATCAGCTCCATGTCAACAGTCTCTCCTTCCCTAGCCCCACCATCATGCACGGAGGAGTCCCCCGAACTATTCGACCACAGTGTCGGGTACATGCTGCAGGAAGATGTGCAGCGATTTGAAGGCTCTGATGATGGTACTCAGGTTGAGGAAAGGAGTAACGTGAGCCTAGAGAGAGGGGGTACCCAAGAAGGTCAAGAAACTGGCAGTCATGTTCCCCGAGCTGCAGCATACTGCCAAGTTTGCTCCAGTAACGAGGAGGGAGGGGATGATGAGGTCACTGACTCTGCTTGGGTGCCTGAGAGGAGGAGGAGGAGGAGGCACATCTCCAACGAGGCAGGATGCCCTCCAGGGTGCAGCTTAAGGGCAGCCACCCTATTGCATCACACCACAGAGCTAAGCAGGTGCAGGGTGCTGCTGACTCCCCACATATTTTGAAAAGTTCTTTGGTGTGGGCCTTTTTTGACACATGTGCAGCAGATCGCACCATTGCTGTTTGCAACATATGTCTGAAGCGTATCAAGTGTGGCCAAAACAGCAGTCGCTTGGGCACAACATGCTTGACCAGACATATGATGACCTTCCATGCAGTCCGTTGGCAACAGCACTTAAAAGACCCACATAAAAGAACATGGCGGACCTCTCCTTGCTCCTCATCAGCTGGGATCTCCAACACCACTATACCTCCAGTCCTTTCAGAAACCTGCACTGAGAGGAATGAAGCTATAGAAATAGGTGTCCCAAGTACTTGCGGCCAATCTGCTAGCGGTACACCAACATCAGATTTTAGCAGGCAAATTTCCCTACCCCAGTTACTAAACCGTCGAAAGAAATTCGGTCTCAGCCACCCACATGCTCAGCGTCTGAATGCTAGCTTGGCCAAATTGCTAGCACTGCAGCTGCTGCCTTTTCAGCTGGTAGACTCTGCCCCCTTTTATGAATTTGTGGAATGTGCGGTACTTCAGTGGCAGGTTCCCACATGCCATTTCTTTTCACGGAAGGCCTTTCCGGTTCTCTACCAGCATGTGGAAGCCAATGTCTTGGCCTCGTTGGACAGGGAGGTCAGCAGTAAGGTGCATATTACTGCTGACTTATGGTTCAACAGGCATGGACAGGGACGTTGCCTTTCTTTCACGGCACACTTGGTAACTCTGATGGCAGCTGGGAAGGATGCAGGGCAGGGTTCAGTATTGTTGGAGCTTGTTCCGCCACCATGCCTCCAAAATGCTAGTGGTGATTAGGGATGAGCCAAACACCCCCCTGTTCGGTTCGCACCAGAACTTGCGAACAGGCAAAAAATTTAAAGTCTATGGGACACGAACATGAATAATCAAAAGTGCTAATTTTAAAGGCTTATATGCAAGTTATTGTCATAAAAAGTCTTTGGGGACCTGGGTCCTGCCCCAGGGGACAAGGATCAATGCAAAAAAAAGTTTTAAAAACTGCGTTTTTTCAGGAGCAGTGATTTTAATAATGCTTAAAGTGAAACAATAAAAGTGTAATATCCCTTTAAATTTCATACCTGGGGGGTGTCTATAGTATGACTGATGGTAATCAAGTAATTAGCGCCCACCCTGAGTACCCACCACTGCACTTAGGACAATGAGCACCTCAAGAACTATGTGTGAAAAAAATGTGCAAAGGTGTGAAACCTTCCAAAACTGCCACTTTAAATGTGAAAATGTTGTAAACTCTATTAATTCGCAAGTGTCAGAAAATTAATATAAGCGGTGCTAGTAATATTGGTAGGTGGCCCTGTGTTTGACCAGTGAAAATTGAGGGATATCAAAAGCACAAATGATATATATCAAACATAACAATAATTAATATATATAAAATCACCCTGTATCATAGACATATAAGTCCACAGCCAAAAATAGAAATTAGTGAATAAAGTCCATTAATAGAAGAGACACCGTGATAGATGTGCAGGTTTCTAAAAGATGTCCACCAAAATCAAACGTGCCAGTGATTCCTCTCCCTTCAGATTCAAAACTCACCGGATAAATATGCCTAATGCCGCGTACACACGAGCGGACTTTACGGCGGACTTTGCCCAGCGGATTTTTCGACATACTTTACGACAGACTTTCTGAATGAACGGACTTGCCTACACACAATCCACCAAAGTCCGTCGAATTCGTACGTGATGACGTACGACCGGACTAAAACAAGGAAGTTCATAGCCAGTAGCCAATAGCTGCCCTAGCGTGGCTTTTTAGTCCGTCGAACTAGCATACAGACGGCGGACTTTTCGACCGGACTCGATTTCAACGGATAAATTTTAAACAAGTTTCAAATCTAAGTCCGTCCAACTTTTGAGAAAACAAAGTCCGCTGGAGCCCACACACATCGACGAAATCCAGTCCGCCGGGCAAAGTCCGCAGTAAAGTCCGCTCGTGTGTACGCGGCATTACACTCTCGTGTTTTGGCAAATAAGCGTGATAAACCTCACAATCAGGTTTAAACGGGAGATCCAAAATTCATCCGTATGTGTGCCATTTCATTCCACATGCAAATAAAAATGCACTGATAGTGTAGTAACGTAAAACCAGATTTAATGATAACTGTGTAAAAACTTCAAACATTGCACTCACATAAAAACTCTTTAAACCGAGCAAAAAAATCACAGCAACTCCATCTCACAATCCTCCTGTGTAAACGCCCAACACCAAATGTAATGATGGTCACGGTGGACCCAAGGTGTGCGGAAGGGGCTCTCACCACCACTCGCTGATCTGCGTTTCCTCAGGCTTGGAATCCCCGCTCTCACTCTCAATCTCAATCCAGCGCGTCCTCCGTCACACGCTGCTACAGATGGATGCTGTACAGCCACGCCCCGACATGTTTCGTCATACCTGACTTATTCATGGGATTGGCTGTACGGTATGGCACCTCCTCCTCTTATACTCTGCACGCCTAACCCGGCTAAAGGCTATGTAGCTCACATTTCCGCTCACCAAGTGTCCCCGCAGCCACAATACATCCCGCATTGGGACGCTCACTTTTAACAGAGAAGACAAATACATATAAACATACATTTTCAGATGTTAACCCAGTATCGCCATATCCCATTATAAGTGATGTGCATCGGCGGGAATTAAACACTTTTAAGTTTGAAAGGTACACTTATATGAGCAATACAAATAAAGCTAAAAATGAAATAAAAATAACATAGAAGACAGATAAATGCATGTCTCTCATAACATGATTAATAAAAATACAAATACCTCACAAAAGATTTAAACATTTAGCAATCTAATCCATAACCGATTCATCCAGTTACATGCCTTACTTATCTATACCTACCGGGTGGTGAAAATAGTCAAAGGTTTGTATATGTATACATCTCTACTTCGCTGTAATATTAATGTCCTTCACCATATTAACCCTCCCAAACCCAAATAAGAGTCCTATATAGAATATATCATTAGATAAAAATAAAAATAAAAATAAAATTCAAGCCAAAAACTTAAAGCAAAAATTAAATGAGCATACATTGTGTATCATGGGTGACCCAAATGGCTAACAAGCATCAGGGGACACCATAATCCAATGATTCGCATTGAGAGATTATTCCATATAATATTTCCTCTAACCAAATCTCAACCATATACAGTCTCTACATGTTAATAATCCCAGTACCCAAATATGCAGAAAGAACCTAAAAAAATTTTTTGGAAAAAGTTAATTTGAAGAAAATTAATTCAATTGTTATACAAAAAGATGAAGTAAACTATTCATCATTAATCTTTCAGGAAAAAGTTGTCACCTCCGGGATATGGGCACAACAGTTAAAGATATAAGAATGTGGGTTCAGAAGTTATTGATAAAGCAGTTCAAGTCCACCTCAATATTGAGGTCCCTAGGTGAAAGACATTTTAAACGGAATATCCATAGGGTCTCCCTCTGGGAGAGATCCCTCACCCTGTTCGACCCTCTCCATGATGGGTATACACAGTCTATCCCACAAAATTGTACCAGGGAGGGGTTCTGGTTGCGTTTCTCTTTGAAATGTAACGACACGCTGTGATACTTGAAGCCATTTTTAATATTAGTGAGGTGTTCAGATATACGGATTTTTAATAATCTTTTCGTTCTCCCTACATATAACAATCCGCATGGGCACCATAAAAGGTACACAACATGCGAGGAGTTGCAGGTAATAAATTCCTTTATCTCAAAAGCTTCCTGATCCGCATTGGTGACCCTTGTCATACCCCTATTCAGAAACCTTACAGTTTTGCAACATACACATTTCCTGCATGGGTAGAAACCCTAAGTTGGGGGCTCGCCTATAGACAAATTTGGGTAGTGTAGGTAGAATTTCCCCTAATTGTCTGTCTCGACTTAGAATGTGCCAGTGCCTTTTGAAAATAGCTTCCACGTCCCTGTACTGAAAATGAAAACCATTGAAAACCAGTGATGAACCTCATTTGATGTTGGTCAGTACCCACCATTGGTTGTTTATTTCCGAAGCATTGGTCTCTAGGAACGGTGGCTATCTCCTGTATGGTTTTTTCCAACATCTGTTTTTGGTAGCCCTTTTGAACAAATTTATCTTTCAAAACTTTAGCTTGTGTGTGGTAATCCTCCAGCTCAGTGCAATTTCGTCGCACTCTTAAAATTTGCCCCTTGGGTATATTTTGGATCCAGGTCGGATGGTGACCCGCTGTTAATTGTCAAGTAACTGTTGCGGTCAGTTGGTTTAAAATATATTCTGGTGTTCAACCCATTCAATTTCTTTTCGATAGTCACATTGAGGAAATTGATGGTGGTGTCACTGATCTGGTTCTCCAATTTAATGTTATTGGAGTTGTTATTCAACAGCTCCAAGAACTCCACCACCGATTCCATTGATCCTTCCCATATGAACATGAGATCGTCTATAAAACGACGGTAGAATTTCAATTTTATGGATTTTAAGGGGAACCCCGCGCCAAAATTTAAAAAAAGCATGGAGTCCCCACAAAAATCCATACCAGACCCTTATCCGAGCACGCAACCTGGCAGGCCGCAGGAAAAGAGGGGGGATGAGAGAGCGCCCCCCCCTCCTGAACCGTACCAGGCCACATGCCCTCAACATTGGGAGGGTGCTTTGGGGTAACCCCCCAAAATACCTTGTCCCCATGTTGATGGGGACAAGGCCCTCATCCCCACAACCCTTGCCCAGTAGTTGTGCAAGGGTTGTGGGGATGAGGCCATTGTCCCCATCAACATGGGGACAAGGTGTTTTGGGGGGCTACCCCAAAGCACCCTCCCAATGTTGAGGGCATGTGGCCTGGTACGGTACAGGAGGGGGGTGCTCTCTCGTCCCCCCCTCTTTTTCTGCTGCCTGCCAGGATGCGTGCTCGGGTAAGGGTCTGGTATGGATTTTTGGGGGGACCCCACGCCTTTTTTTTTTAAATTTTGGCGCAGGGTACCCCTTAATATCCATACCAGACCTGAAGGGCCTGGTTTAGAATTTAGGGGGACCCCCCACGTCATTTTTTTAAAAAATTTTGGTTCGGGGTTTCCCTGTGGGAAATTCCCATGCCGTTTTTATCAATGAACTTTTATGTCCTTGAAAACTCATTTATTCAGGGAAGCCTATCCCACACCCACATAACTGTCCCTGAGCCACCCCCATCAAATCATTCTTTGCAGATATTACCTTTTGTACCACCACCCCCTCCCTTTTAGAATGTAAGCTCTACGAGCAGGGCCCTCCTGTACCTTTTGTATTGTACTGTAATTGTGTTGTCCCCCTTATACATTGTAAAGCGCTGAGTAAACTGTTGGCGCTATATAAATCTCGTATAATAATAATAATAATGTCTATTGTCGGACCGGCAATTCATTAATAGCCGCAAGTAGTTTTAAATGACTTTTTTTCCTTTGAAATGTCATTTTGCTGTCAGACTGTTCTAAACACGGGAAACATGCGCCCCTTTACAGGCATACTAAAGAACACCCCCCAGGTACGAAATTTAAAGAGATATTACACTTTTATTGTTTCACTTTAAGCATTATTAAAATCACTACTCCCGAAAAAACGGCCGTTTTAAAAAAATTTTTTTTGCATTGATCCATGTCCCCTGGGGCAGGACCCAGGTCCCCAAACACTTTTTATGACAATACCATGCATATAAGCCTTTAAAATTAGCACTTTTGATTTCTCCCATAGACTTTTAAAGGGTGTTCCGCGGCATTTGAATTTGCCGCGAACACCCCAAATTGTTCGCTGTTCGGCGAACTGGCGAACGGCCGATGTTCGAGTCGAACATGAGTTTGACACAAACTCAAAGCTCATCCCTAGTGGTGATTCTGCCACAGCTCTCTCGTCCACCCCCTCCTCTTATTCTTCCTCTATGGCCTCTTCCTCTGCAGATTTCCCCTCTGAACCAGCGATGCTCCGTAGGCGTTCAAGGGGCTATGCAAGCGCTCAGGCAAAAAGATGCCATGCGGTGCTTGAGTTGGTCTGCTTAGGGGACAGGAGCCACACTGGGGCAGAGATTCTGTCGGCTCTGCAGGGGAGGGCTCATAGATGGTTGATGCCACACCAGCTTCAGCCAGGAATGGTTGTATGAGACAATGACACCAACCTCCTCTCCGCCCTCCGACAGGGACACTTGACCCATGTTCCCTGTTTGGCTCACTTCCTGAATTTGGTGGCGCAGTGGTTCTTGAGCAGGTACCCAGCCTTACAGGATCTCTTGAGGCAGGCCAGGAAAGTCTGTGGTAATTTCCACCGGTCATATAATGCCAGTGCTCGGCTGGCTGACATTCAAAGAGAATGCAACCTGCCCAAGAACTGGCTCATTTGTGACATGCCCACCAGGTGGAACTCAACGTTGGCAATGCTGCAGCAGCTGCACATGCAGCAGAGAGCCATCAATGGCACCAGGACAGGGTCAGGGGAGCTTGGCTTTTTTTCGCCATGCTAGTGGCTACTGATAAAGGATGCATGCACTGTCCTGTCACTGTTTGAGGAGGCCACGAGGATCATGAGCAGTGACAGTGCATGCATCAGTGATACGGTCCCTCTTGTCTTCCTGTTGGAGCACACGCTTCATGGAATAATGGACAGGGCACTTGAGGCAGAACCACAGGAGGAAGAGGAGGACTTCCTTACCTCTCAAGTCTCCCTTTATCCAGATACTAGTATTCCTGCAGGCCCGCTGATCACACAGGAAGAAGAAGAGGAGGAGGATTATGTCAGCATGGAGGTGAAGGATAACACTCAGCATCAGCCTTCAAGGGATCGTTTGCAATCCCCAGAAACCCATGGAGTTGTACGTGGCTGGGAGGAGGTAGTTGAGGATCATGTGATCCTTAGTGACCCAGAGGACTCAGGATCGAATGCCTCTGCAAACTTACGCTGCATGGCCTCCCTGATCCTGCAAAGCCTGCAAAAAGACCCTAGGATTCGTGGAATCAAGGAGAGGGATCATTACTGGCTGGCAACCCTACTTGATCCACGTTACAAGGGTAAGGTTGCAGAACTAATCCAGCCTTCGCAGAGGGAGCAGAGGATGAAACATCTTCGGGAGGCCTTGCAGAAAGGTCTGTGCAATGCGTTCCCAGAGACTGGGAGGTTACAAACTCCTGTTCATGGACAACGTGTTGCTGAGGCAATTCTTCAGTCCTCAGCACCCAGGTCTGATCGGTTCCAGCAACCATCGCCAGCGTCTGATTTACATGGTACAGGAATATCTAGGGGCAAGATCAGACTTGGAGACCTTTCCACCAGAACATCCACTGGGTCTTGAGGATGGCTTGCTCAATATGCAATTGAGCTACTGGCCTGTCCTGCATCCAGCGTTCTTTCTGAACGCACATTCAGTGCTGCTGGAGGCTTTGTAACCGATCACAGAGTGCGCCTGTCTACAGACTCTGTTTATTGGCTCACATTCATAAAAATGAATCAGTCTTGGATTACCAGCTACCAAGCACCTGATGCTGATATAACCAATTGATTTTTCTATAGATGTGGGATCTCTTGAAGACTGCATATGCTAAGTGACTATCCTATTAGGCTGAGTGACTATCCTATTCATCCTCAATCTTCATGATGATATCTTCTAGGAATATTTTCGGTTCAGGGCACCACCACCACTGCCTAAGGCCCAATTTTTCTGCCCCTGTTTAACAGGGATGTGTAATTACAATTTTTGATCTAATATTTCACAGCAGGGCCTGTTCCTGCGCTCAACAAAAGTATCTGTGAGGCTTTACAGTGTTGTGCCACCACCACCACCGCCTAATGCCGTGTACACACAGTCAGACTTTTCGGCTACAAAAGTCCAACAGCCCACCTGACAGACTTTCGACGGACTTTTGACAGACTTGCGGCGGACTTTCTAACGAACAAACTTGCCTACACACGATCACACCAATGTCCGGATTCGTACGTGATGACGTACACCGGACTAAAATTAGGAAGTTGATAGCCAGTAGCCAATAGCTGCCCTAGTGTCGTTTTTTTTTTTTTGGACTAGCATACAGATGAGTGGATTTCTGGGTCTGGCGGAGTTATGACGTAAAGATTTGAAGCAAGTTCCAAATCTAAAATCCATCAGATTTGCCACTGGAAAAGTCAGCTGAAGGTCTGGTGAAGGAAAAACAACAGGAAAGGCGCCTCTTAGTAAACTGTATATTTAATGGTATATAAGCATTAAAAACACTCACATTAAAAACTTAGATAGTCCGGCATGGAAGGTTCAGTATAGCCATACAGGGTTGCGTCCTCCTATGTCCACAGTCTTATTCCTCTACTGCTGACGGCTGGTCCGTGTGGTAGAAACTTCCGGTATCTGTGTTAGTCCAGAGAGAGGCTTGGGCACCGCCGAATAGTCAATAGGGAGGCTGGGACGCTGGAACGCACATCCAAAGTATGTGCTGTACTGCCGTAAGGCGACGCGTTTCAGAGCATGCGCACTCGAGCGCGCTCTTTTCTCAAGCTGGGGAATACAGGAAACTGCAGCCTATTTAAGTGCTCTAATGGCACCGCCACCTAATGGATATAATTGTAATTACATAGGCAATACAGGTGATGTTACAGAAGAAGGGGCCAGACGAAAAAATGTATATATGTATTAAAAATTAGGTGTAATATGCCTACTAATTGTTGGTATGAGACATTAGTATATTTGTTAATATTGTTATGTTTACTAACACTGCTGGTGGCAAATATCTAAATAAATAAATACATCTATATAAGTTAACTGTAGTAATGCTGAGCTAAATATTAGTATAATTACCTGAATAAACTTAATAAACCATGTTTATGTGCAATATATACAGATGGATAGTATTATTATGGGCACATTTGATGGAGTGATACTTAATATTAAATTCAATAAAAATTACTATTATAATGATAAAAATGAATAAATTAAATTAGATGAATTAAAATTGGAGCATATATATATACTATGTATGTATATTAAAATGGTACTTTTTGTTAAAATAAACCTCAACTGCTAATGGGGGGGGGGGGGAGGGCCTATTAAATATATATTGTTAGATATATGGCGAGGTTATGGCAGAATTCTTACTTCATAGATATGTAATGATATTCTCTCTAAGTCGGTATTACTATAGGATGGTAGATATCTCTAATTCTTCGTTAATTCCACCAGGACTTAGGGCGTCTAAAGAGTAAATCCAAAAGGTTTCTCTTTCACATAATTTGTGAAATCTTTCAGCTATGGGTAAATTTTTTGGCATTTGTTCAATAACCCATACTTCGAGGCCTTCAGTGGAATTGGCATGGTGTTCGCAGAAGTGGCGAGGGACACTATGTTTGTCCCTCCCACCTTCTATTTTTCTTCTATGTTCCCCGAATCTTTGCCTAAGTGGGCGTATCGTGCGCCCCACATAGATAAGATTGCATGGGCAACTTAGGCCATAAACTACAAAATCCGAACCACAATTGTAGAAATTGTCAAGTAAATAAGTTTTCCCTTTTATGGTGAATTGTTTTTTCCCATGCTTGACAAACATACACGTTTTGCACATGGCTTTTCTACATTGGAACATGCCCTTGAGAGGAATCATGTGGGCCTGTGCTGATGCGGTTTCCTTGATGGGCTTTAATTTGCTGGGTGCTATTTTGTTTTTTATGTTAGGGGCTTTTTTATACGTGATTCTAGGATAACTGGGTAGGACTGGTTTAAGATATGGGTCCTCAAGGAGGATGGGCCAATGTTTTTTAAAAATTGCTTCCATTTTAGAGAATTTTGTGTGAAACCTAGTAATGAAGCGACCTGATGAATTGGATGTATTATCGTTTTGATGTTGGGTAACAGGCATGGGTTGCAAATAATGTCTTTGTGCTTGGTCAACCAATGACTCTGGGTACCCTTTGTCTTTAAGTTTTTTTCTAAGTAACTGGCTTTGTTCTATATAATCAGACGTTAATGTACAGTTCCTCCGTAGTCGGCAAAATTGCCCTTTTGGGATATTGTTTTTCCATTTTTCATAGTGGCAACTTTTATAATGTAGCAAGGAATTTCCTGCCGTAGGTTTGAAGAAGTTCCTTGCGTGTATCTCATTGCCAACATGAAAAAGGTCAAGGTCAAGAAAAGCTAATCTCTCTTTATCCATGACATGAGTGAAACTCAGGCCATGTGGATTGTTATTGCAATGAGCCACAAACTCGTTAACAACATCAGCTGGACCATCCCAAATAATAATAATGTCGTCTATATAACGACCGTAAAAAATAAGGTGCCTGAGAAACGGATTGTTTTGCCAAATATATCTGTACTCCCATAGTCCCATTGCTAAATTAGCGTATGAGGGCGCAAAGTTGGCCCCCATAGCTGTCCCCTGAATTTGTAAATAATACTGTTCGTTAAATGAAAAGTAATTGTGGGTTAAGCAGTACTTGGCGCAATCCAAAATGAACGCCGCCTGTTTATTGCTCATATATGGGTCCTGAGATAGAAAATGATTAAGGGCTAATATTCCAAAGGTGTGAGGAATAGACGTGTACAATGAGTTCACGTCTAATGATAACCAAATACGGCAGGAAATTCCTTGCTACATTATAAAAGTTGCCACTATGAAAAATGGAAAAACAATATCCCAAAAGGGCAATTTTGCCGACTACGGAGGAACTGTACATTAACGTCTGATTATATAGAACAAAGCCAGTTACTTAGAAAAAAACTTAAAGACAAAGGGTACCCAGAGTCATTGGTTGACCAAGCACAAAGACATTATTTGCAACCCATGCCTGTTACCCAACATCAAAACGATAATACATCCAATTCATCAGGTCGCTTCATTACTAGGTTTCACACAAAATTCTCTAAAATGGAAGCAATTTTTAAAAAACATTGGCCCATCCTCCTTGAGGACCCATATCTTAAACCAGTCCTACCCAGTTATCCTAGAATCACGTATAAAAAAGCCCCTAACATAAAAAACAAAATAGCACCCAGCAAATTAAAGCCCATCAAGGAAACCGCACCAGCACAGGCCCACATGATTCCTCTCAAGGGCATGTTCCAATGTAGAAAAGCCATGTGCAAAACGTGTATGTTTGTCAAGCATGGGAAAAAACAATTCACCATAAAAGGGAAAACTTATTTACTTGACAATTTCTACAATTGTGGTTCGGATTTTGTAGTTTATGGCCTAAGTTGCCCATGCAATCTTATCTATGTGGGGCGCACGATACGCCCACTTAGGCAAAGATTCGGGGAACATAGAAGAAAAATAGAAGGTGGGAGGGACAAACATAGTGTCCCTCGCCACTTCTGCGAACACCATGCCAATTCCACTGAAGGCCTCGAAGTATGGGTTATTGAACAAATGCCAAAAAATTTACCCATAGCTGAAAGATTTCACAAATTATGTGAAAGAGAAACCTTTTGGATTTACTCTTTAGACGCCCTAAGTCCTGGTGGAATTAACGAAGAATTAGAGATATCTACCATCCTATAGTAATACCGACTTAGAGAGAATATCATTACATATCTATGAAGTAAGAATTCTGCCATAACCTCGCCATATATCTAACAATATATATTTAATAGGCCTCCCCCCCCCCCCCCATTAGCAGTTGAGGTTTATTTTAACAAAAAGTACCATTTTAATATACATACATAGTATATATATATGCTCCAATTTTAATTCATCTAATTTAATTTATTCATTTTTATCATTATAATAGTAATTTTTATTGAATTTAATATTAAGTATCACTCCATCAAATGTGCCCATAATAATACTATCCATCTGTATATATTGCACATAAACATGGTTTATTAAGTTTATTCAGGTAATTATACTAATATTTAGCTCAGCATTACTACAGTTAACTTATATAGATGTATTTATTTATTTAGATATTTGCCACCAGCAGTGTTAGTAAACATAACAATATTAACAAATATACTAATGTCTCATACCAACAATTAGTAGGCATATTACACCTAATTTTTAATACATATATACATTTTTTCGTCTGGCCCCTTCTTCTGTAACATCACCTGTATTGCCTATGTAATTACAATTATATCCATTAGGTGGCGGTGCCATTAGAGCACTTAAATAGGCTGCAGTTTCCTGTATTCCCCAGCTTGAGAAAAGAGCGCGCTCGAGTGCGCATGCTCTGAAACGCGTCGCCTTACGGCAGTACAGCACATACTTTGGATGTGCGTTCCAGCGTCCCAGCCTCCCTATTGACTATTCGGCGGTGCCCAAGCCTCTCTCTGGACTAACACAGATACCGGAAGTTTCTACCACACGGACCAGCCGTCAGCAGTAGAGGAATAAGACTGTGGACATAGGAGGACGCAACCCTGTATGGCTATACTGAACCTTCCATGCCGGACTATCTAAGTTTTTAATGTGAGTGTTTTTAATGCTTATATACCATTAAATATACAGTTTACTAAGAGGCGCCTTTCCTGTTGTTTTTCCTTTGCATGTTTGGAGTGGCTTCACCTCCCATCAAAAGGCTGCCCTACCTATAGACTGTTTGCATCTCACAAAGAGCGCAATGCTCAAAAGGACATTCTTATAGCAACATTTGTATTCAATACAAACCATGTAACCTGCGCTATTTGGTTGTTTATCTGAAGGTCTGGTGAAGCCCACACACGATCGTAATGTCCGCCGGATTTGGTCCGTCGGCGTCCGTCGGACCAGTCCGGTCGAAAAGTCTGACCGTGTGTACGCGGCATAAGGCCCAATTTTTATGCCCCTGTTTAACAGGGGCGCGTAATTACAGTTTTTGATCTAATATTTCACAGCAGGGCCTGTTCCTGCATTCAACAAAAGTATCTGTGAGGCTTTACAGTGTTATGCCACCACCACCGCCTAAGGCCCAATTTTTATGCCCCTGTTTAATAGGGGCGCGTAATTACAATTCTAATATTTCACAGCAGGTCCCGTTCCAGCACCCACCAAGAGTAACTGTGAGGGCTTACAGTGTTCTGGTACCACCAACACCTAAGGCCCAATTTTCCACAGAGTGTATAGGGCAGGCGGTCCCCTATTTTCAAACATCCGACTTACAAACGACTCCTATTTAGAAATGGAGGGAGACAACAGGAGGAAATCTACCCCTAGGAAGGGAAATTCTCTCCAGTAAGAGTTAATATGGGGAAAAGGCCACTGATGCTTTATCACCAATCCTTGTTTCCCTACTAACCCAAAATTTTCTAAATCCAATTGTCATTGGGACAGAAAGTGAGGTGAAATCTTCTGAACAGGGGCACAGACAGCAAAACAAATATTACAGGGGTGATGATAACCCTTCCCTATGTTATCCAAAAAGCTTAAAAATAGATTTTTTGGCTGGAGCTACATTTACAAAATGTACCTGTTCCAAATTACAAACAGATTCAACTTAAGAACAAACCTACAGTCCCTATCTTGTTTGTAACCCGGAGACGGCCTGTATACTGCTGCTGTTCAGGGTATATAGGGCCTGGGGGCCCCATGTTTTTTTTTTTTTTTTAGTTTGGGTGCGGGGTTCCCCTTAATACCCATACCAGACCCAAAGGGCCTGGTAATGGGCTGGGAGGGGGGAGGGGGGCAACATTACATTACAGCTGCAAGCAGTTTTAAATGACTTTTTATTCCTTTAGAAATTTCATTTTGTACAGGGACTGTTCTAAATACGGGAAAAATGTGCCACTTTACAGGCATACTATAGTCAACCCCCAGGCATGATATTTAAAGCAATATTTCACTTTTATTGTTTCACCTTAAGCATTATTAAAATCACTGCTCCCGAAAAAACAGTTGTTTTTAAAACTTTTTTTTGTATTGATACATGTCCCCTGCGGCAGGACCCGGGTCCCCAAATACTTTTTATGACAATAACTAGCCTTTAAAATTAGCACTTTAGATTTTTCATGTTCGAGTCCCATAGACTTTAACGGTGTTTGCACAAATTTTTTGCCTGTTCGCATGTTCTATCGCAAACCGAACCGGGGGGTGTTCAGCTCATCCCTAATGGAGAGCTATCAAACTTCAAACTGAACCCATCCAAATCCGAGATCCTTAATATTAACATACGAAAGCAGGAAGAACAGGTAATCCAAAAAGAGTTTCCTTTCATTTGGCGTAGAAAAGACTTAAAATACTTAGGGGTAAAGATAACACCATCCATTGAAACAACATATAAAACGAACTACATCCCGTTATTGAATGATATTAAATTAGAATTAAACAAAATAACATCAAGATGCGTATCTTGGATCGGTAGGATTAACATCTTTAATATGGGGAAATTGCCTAAAATAACGTATAAGATGCAAATGCTACCGATCCCTCTCCCACAGGTATACTTTAAAACATTAAAAACATTACTCTCAAAGTTTATTTTGCAGAAGTAGAAGTTGCGTATCAGCATGACAGTACTGACCAGGGAAAAGGGGCAGGGGGCCTGGGGGTACCCGATTTAAAAAAATACTATAATGCAATTATACTTGCACGGGTGATAGAATGGGCTAAAAATAATAAAGAAAAAAGATGAGTCAATCTAGAAAGTACATGTAGTAAAGTCTCACTAGGGAAAATAATATGGATACCCGCACAACTGAGAAATTTGAATGAGGACGCACTTGCAATTTGGGACATGATTCACAAAAGGGAAAAATGGAGATTTAATTCACCACTGATACCATTAAAAGACACACATTATTTTACACCTGGAATAGGAAGATTGTTTGGAAACTGGATTAAGGATGATAATGCACAATTGAAGGATGTAATGGAGAAGGGGAAAATTCGCACTTTTGAGGATTTAAAATATAAAAAGAACTTAATGGTGGGTGGCGGTATTCCCAGCTGAAACACTTCATAAAGACATTACCCCAACCAATTAGATCTGAAAAGAACTTACTCCCGCTGGAGCATTTGTGTATAGGAACAGGTAAAAGGAGGGGGGGGGGATATCGAGGATATATAAAATATTGATGGATGTGAATGGGCTGGGAATGCCACCATTTATCAGAAAATGGGAAGCAGAATTGGGGTCACGAGTGAATGATGTAGAAATAGGGAAAATAATGAGGATGGCGCATACCACATCAATAGATTATAATAATATAGAAATGAATTATAAATGTTTGGCACAGTGGTACATAACCCCAGATAAGGCAC
Source organism: Lithobates septentrionalis (assembly GCA_037952835.1). Lineage (NCBI taxonomy): Eukaryota > Metazoa > Chordata > Amphibia > Anura > Ranidae > Lithobates > Lithobates septentrionalis. The sequence goes on along the minus strand of JBBDGP010000573.1, from coordinate 5,898,982 downwards.
ATAAATTTCAAAGGGAGGTGTCGCAATTATGTTGGAGGGGGTGTAAGGAATTAGGAACCATGTCCCACATTTGGTGGACCTGCCCAAAAATAAAAAAAATACTGGAGAGAAGTACTGCAAATTATAAAAAATATACCCAACATAGAAATATTGTAGGACCCGTGGGGGTGTTTCTTTCATGGAATACAAATACCAACGTTATGTGAGAACTCTGGTTCCACATTTATTAAACGCAGCCAAAAGTTTGATTCCCAAACATTGGCAAGAACTAGAAAGCCCTACGATGAGTTGGTGTATTAAAGTAAATGATACCTACCATTTAGAATACCTAAGGCTTAGTGGTGAAGAGTAGGGATGAGCCGAACACCCCTCGGTTGGGTTCGCACCAGAACCTCCGAACGGACCAAAAGTTTGCACAAACTTTAGAACCCCATTAAAGTCTATGTGACTCGAACGTTCAAAATCAAAAGTGCTAATTTTAAAGGCTAATATGCAAGTTATTGTCCTAAAAAGGGTTTGGGGACCCGGGTCCTGCCCTAGGGGACATGTATCAATGCAAAAAAAAGTTTTAAAAACTGCAATTTTTTCGGGAGCAGTGATTTTAATTATGCTTAAAGTGAAAAAATAAAAGTGAAATATTCCTTTAAATATCGTACCTAGGGTACCTAGGGGGTGTCTATAGTATTCCTGTAAAGTGGCGTATGTTTCCCGTGCTTAGAACAGTCCCTGCACAAAATGACATTTTTAAAGGAATAAAAGACATTTAAAACTGCTTGTGGCTTTAATATAATGTCACTATTACAATATGGATGAAAATCAGTGAGACAAACAGCATGGGTGCCCCCCCCCCCCAGTCCATTACCAGGCCCTTTGGATCTTGTATGGATATTAAGGGGAACCCTGCACCCAAATTTAAAAAAAGGAAAGGCGTATACAGGCAGTATACAGGCAGTGCAAGCAAGACAGGAACTGTAGGTTTGTTGTTAAGTAGAATCTGTTTGTAATTTTGAACTGGTACATTTTTAAAGTGTAGCTCCAGCCAAAAAATCTATTTTTGAGCTTTTTAGAAAACATAGGGAAGGGTTATCACCCCTGTAACATTTGTTTTGCTGTCTGTGCGCCTCTTCAGAAGATTTCACCTCACTTTCTGTCCCAATGACAAATGTTTTTTGAAAATTTGGGGTTTTTAGTGAAACAAGGATTGGTGATAAAGCATCAGTGAAGAGCAGACATATTAACTTTTACAGGAGAGAATTTCCCTTCCTAGGGGTAGATTTCATCTCACTTCCTGTTGTCTCCTTCTGTTTGCAAGTAGGAGTCGTTTATAAGTTGGATGTTTGAAAGTAGGGGCCTGCCCTATATACTCTGCAGAAATTGAGGCCTTAGGTGTTGGTGTTGCCACAACACTGTAAGCCATCACAGTTACTCTTGGTGGGTGCAGGAACGGGCCCTGCTGTGAAATATTAGATCAAGAATTGTAATTACATGCCATTGTTGAACAGGGGCAGAAAAATTGGGCCTTTGGTGGTGGTGGTGGTGCCACAACACTGTAAGCCCTCACAGTTACTCTTGGTGGGCACAGGAATGGGCCCTGCTGTGAAATATTAGATCAAGAATTGTAATTACATGTCCCTGTTGAACAGGGGCAGAAAAATTGGGCCTTAGGCACTGGTGCCACAACACTGCAACCCCTCACAGATGCTATAGTTGGAGCACAGGAATGAGCCCTGCTGCAAAGTATTGCATAAAAAATTGTAATTTTACGCCCCTGTATAAACAGGGGCTGAAAAATTGGGCACTGGTGCTGGTGCCACAACACTGCAACCCCTCACAGATGCTATAGTTGGAGCGCAGGAATGAGCCCTGTTGCAAAGTATTGCATCAAAAATTGTAATTATACGCCCCTGTTAAACAGTGGCAGAAAAATTGGGTCTTGGCCACTGGTGGCAGTGCCTAGTACCAAAAATGTTTTTACAAGCTGTCAGCATGAAAATTGAGGAGGAAGAGGATTGTGACTCAGCATAACAGGATAGTAACTCAGCATCAGCATAGGCAGTCTTGAAGGGATCACACATAAAAAAAAATCAATCAGTTACATCAGCATCAGGTACTTGGTAGCTGGTGATCCAAGACTGATTCATTTTTACGAAGGTCAGACGATCAACCGATTCGGTTGTCAGGCGCACCCTGTGATCAGTTACAAAGCCTCCAGCAGCACTGAATGTGCATTCCAAAAGAACGCTGGATGCAGGACAGGCCAGTAGCTCAATTGCATACTGTGAAAGCTCTGGCCAGTGATCCATCCTCCAAACCCAGTAACCCAGAGGATTTTCGGTGGGAAAGGTGTCCAAGTCTGATCTTGCCCCTAGGTAATCCTGCACCATGTGAATCAGACGCTGGCGATTGTTGCTGGAACCGATCAGACCTTGGGGCTGTGGACTAAAAAAATGTCTAAACACATCGGTCAGACCGCCACCTTCTCCACCGCTCCTTCTGTGACTGACCGAAGCCTCAGCAACACGTTGTCCAGGAGGACCAGGAAATTGTAACCTCCCAGGCTCTGGAAACACATTGCACAAACCTTTCTGCAAGGCCTCCCAAAGATGTTTCATCCTCTGCTCCTTCTGCGATGGCAAGATAAGGTCCGCAACCTTACCCTTGTAATGTGGATCAGGGAGGGTTGTCAGCCAATAATCATCCCTCCCCTTGATACCACGAATACGTGGATCTTTTCGCAGGCCTTGCAGGATCAGGGAGGCCATGCAGTGTAGGTTTGCTGACGCATTTGGTCCAGAGTCCTCTGGGTCACTAAGGACAACATGATCTGCAGCCACCTCCTAGCCACGTACAAGTCCATAGCTTTCTTCGGACTGTAAATGGTCCCTTGAAGACTGTTGCTGATGCTGAGTGCCAGGCTCCACCTCCATGCTGACACAATCCTCCTCCTCCTCCTCCTCATCCTCTTCCTGTGTGAAGGGCGGGCACGCAGGAACACTGTTTGGATAAAGGGGGCCTTGAGAGGTAAGGAAGTCCTCCTCTTCCTCCCTCTGTTCTGCCTCAAGTGCCCTGTCCATTATTCCACGCAGCGTGTGCTCCAACAGGTGGACAAGGGGGACAGTGTCACTGATGCATGCACTATCACTGCTTACCATCCCCATGGCCTCCTCAAATGGTGACAGGACAGTGCATGCATCCCTGATCATAGCCCACAGGCGTGGGGAAAAAAACCAAGGTCCCCTGACCCTGTCCTGGTGCCATAGTCGCATAGGTACTCATTGATGGCCCTCTGCTGTGTGTGCAGCCGCTGCAGCATGGCCAACGTTGAGTTCCACCTGGTGGGCATGTCACAGTACTTGGCTGTGACACACCAAATTCTACACCTTCATTCCTCTCAGTGCAGGTTTCAGAGAGGACTGAAGGTATAGTGTGGTTGGAGATCTCAGCTGATGAGGAGCAAGTAGAGGTCCGCTTTGTTCTTTGGTGTGGGTCCTTTAGGTACGCTTGCCAATGAACTGCATGGCAGGTCAACATATGTCTGGTCAAGCATGTGGTGCCCAAGCGGGTGATGTTTTGGCCACGCGAGATATGCTTGAGACATATGTTGCAATAGCAGCGGTGGGATCTGATGCACTCATCTCAAAAAAGGCCCACACCAAAGAACTTTTGGAATAACGCGCAGAGACAGCAGCGCCCTACACAAATGCGGAGCTCTGCTGTGTGATGCATCCAGGTAAAAAAGAGAGAGAGGAGCGCCACTAAGTAAAATCATTTATTCACCAATATAAAAATAAAGTATCAACTTACATTTAGGTGCGGCATATAGAACAGACAGATGTGATTCCTGATAGAAGAGGGGGAAGGGAACAGTCAGTGATTCCCCGGGGATGCCTCCAAACACGACGCAGTCTGGCGGGGAGGCCAGGACGGTACACAGCCTGTCTCTGCGGGAGGACGGAACGGCAGCCCAGGAAGCCGCTGGCAATTTTGTCAATGAGGAGAAAAAACACAACGCGTTTCTAAACATGCGCAGGGTCTGTACGGCACATGCGTGCTCCTTTATCAAGTGTCAGTGAAGTCACTGACCTCATCACTGGAGCAAAGCTGGCAGTATGCTGCAGCTGGGGGAACATGACTGCCAGATTTCTGTCCTTCTTGGGCACCCCCTCTCTCTGGGCTCACGTTACTGGCTTCCTCTAGCTGGGTACCATCATCTGAGCCTTAAAAACGCTGGGCATCCTCCTGGAGCATGTACTCAACACTGTGGTCAAACAGTTCGGGGGACTCCTCAGGAGGACATGGTGGGGCTAGGGAAGGAGTCACTGATGCCATTGAGCCGAGGGAAGAGGCCGCGTTGGCAGCTGCTTTGCCAAAGTACCCTGAGCCTGGGTGAGAGAGGATGAGGAGGATGAGGACGGCTTGGTCATCCACTCTACCAAATCTTCCACATGTTGCGGCTCAACACGGCCAGCTGCCAAAAAACAGGACAAGCGTGTCCCACGGCCACGTGCTGATGAGGATGCACCGTCTCCACGATTAGGGATGAGCTTCGTGTTCGAGTCGAACCCATTCATCTCAAGCTACAAGTTAGTGCTGTGCGTCCTGCTCACAGTGTTCAGCTAAAACTACAAGTTAGTGCTGTGCGTCCTGCTCACAGTGTTCAGCTAAACCTACAAGTTGGTGTAGTGAGACCTCTGCACAGTGTTCATCTAAAGCTACAAGTTAGTGCAGTGCGTCCTGCTCACAGTGTTCTGCTAAAACTACAAGTTGGTGTAGTGAGACCTCTGCACAGTGTTCATCTCAAGCTACAAGTTAGTGCAGTGCGTCCTGCTCACAGTGTTTAGCTAAAACTATAAGTTAGTGCTGTGCGTCCTGCTCACAGAGTTCAGCTAAAACTACAAGTTGGTGTAGTGAGACCTCTGCACAGTGTTCATCTAAAGCTACAAGTTAGTGCAGTGCGTCCTGCTCACAGTGTTCAACTAAAACTACAAGTTAGTGCTGTGCGTCCTGCTCACAGTGTTCAGCTAAAATTACAAGTTGGTGTAGTGAGACCTCTGTACAGTGTTCATCTCAAGCTACAAGTTAGTGCAGTGCGTCCTGCTCACAGTGTTTAGCTAAAACTATAAGTTAGTGCTGTGCGTCCTGCTCACAGTGTTCAGCTAAAACTACAAGTTAGTGCTGTGCGTCCTGCTCACAGTGTTCAGCTAAACCTACAAGTTGGTGTAGTGAGACCTCTGCACAGTGTTCATCTAAAGCTACAAGTTAGTGCAATGCGACCTGCTCATGGTGTTCAGCTAAAACTACAAGTTAGTGCTGTGCGTCCTGCTCACAGTGTTCAGCTAAAAATACAAGTTAGTCCTGTGCGTCCTGCTCACAGTGTTCAGCTAAACCTACAAGTTGGTGTAGTGAGACCTCTGCACAGTGTTCATCTAAAGCTACAAGTTAGTGCAGTGCGTCCTGCTCACAGTGTTCAGCTAAAACTACAAGTTACTGCTGTGTGTCCTGCTCACAGTGTTCAGCTAAAACTACAAGTTAGTGTGGTGCGTCCACCTCACAGTGTTCAGCTAAATCCACAAGTTATTTTTTTGCGAGCTCTGCACAGTGTTCACCTAAAGCTACCTGTAGAAGGTTGGTGGTGTTTTCCTGATCCTATCACTACCGCAGGCAGCTAAAAAAGCTACAAGTTAGTTTTTTGCGAGCTCTGCACAGTGTTCAGCTAAAGCTACCTGTAGAAGGTTGGTGGTGTTCTCATACTACAGGCAGGCAGTTGATTTTGCTAGCTGCAGTATTAGTACATATATATATATATATATCCCAGCTTAGTGCAGCTACAGGCCATTAGTATGTCTGGAAGGCCAAGAAGGAAAGGCAGACAGTCACAAGCCAATAAGAGAGGGCAAGCAGGCTCTGTGTCTAGTGCTGGTCGTGGAGACGGTGCATCCTCATCAGCACGTTGCCGTGGGACACGCTTGGCCTTTTTTCGGCAGCTGGCTGTGTTGAGCCGCAACATGCGGAAGACTTGGTCGAGTGGATGACCAAGCCGTCCTCATCCTCCTCATCCTCTCTCACCCATGCCCAGGGTACTTTGTCTGGCAAAGCAGCGGCCTCTTCCCTCGGCTCAATGTCATCAGTGACTCCTTCCCTAGCCCCACCATGTCCTTCTGAGGATTCCCTCGAACTGTTTGACCACAGTGTTGGGTACATGCTCCAGGAGGATGCCCAGCGTTTGGAAGGCTCTGATGATGATACTGAGCTCGATGAAGGCAGTAACATGAGCACGGACAGAGGGGGTGCCCAAGAAGGACAGCAATCTGGCAGTCATGCTCCCCCTGCTGCAGCATACTGCCAGGTTTGCTCCAGTGATGAGGAGGGAGGGGATGATGAGGTCACTGACTCAACGTGGGTGCCTGATAGGAGAGAGGAGGAGGAGGAGGCGGCACATCACCAACGAGGCAGGATGCCCTCCAGGGGCCAGCGCATCACACCCCAAAGCTCCACATGTGCAGGGCGCTGCAGTCTCTGCGCGTTATTCAAAAAGTTCTTTGGTGTGGGCTTTTTTTGAGATGAGTGCATCAGATCGCACCGCTGCTATTTGCAACATATGTCTCAAGCGTATCTCGCATGGCCAAAACATCTCCCGCTTGGGTACCACATGCTTGACCAGACATATGTTGACCTGCCATGCAGTTCGTTGGCAAGCGTATCTAAAAGACCCACACCAAAGAACAAAGAGGACCTCTCCTTGCTCCTCATCAGCTGAGATTTCCAACCCCACTATACCTTCAGTCCTCTCTGATACCTGCACTGAGAGGAATGAAGGTGTAGAATTAGGTGTGTCACAGCCAAGTACTTGTGGGCAATCTGCTTTTGGTACACCGACGTCAGATTGTACCAGGCAAATTTCCCTGCCCCAGCTGCTGCACCGCCGAAAGAAGTTTGCTCCCAGCCATCCACATGCCCAGCGGTTGAATGCTAGCTTGGCAAAATTGCTAGCACTTCAACTGCTGCCTTTTCAGTTGGTAGACTCTGCCCCCTTCCGTGAGTTTGTGGAATGTGCGGTTCCTCAGTGGCAGGTACCCAAATGCCACTTTTTCTCACGGAAGGCGATTCTGGCTCTCTACCGGCATGTGGAAGGCAATGTCCATGCCTTGCTGGACAGGGCGGTCAGCGGTAAGGTGCATATTACCGCTGACTCATGGTCCAGCAGGCATGGACAGGGACGTTACCTAAGTTTCACGGCACATTGGGTGACTCTGCTGGCAGCTGGGAAAGATGCAGGACAAGGTGCAGTAGTGTTGGAGGTTGTTCCGCCACCACGCCTCCAAAATGCTAATGATTGTGACACACCTCTCTCCTCCACCCCCTCCTCTTCTTCTTCCTCCATGGCCTCTTCCTGTGCTTTGTCCTCGGAACCAGCAGTGCTCCGTAGCCGTTCAAGGGGCTACGCAAGTACGCAGGCCAAAAGATGCCATGCGGTGCTTGAGCTGGTGTGCTTGGGGGACAGGAGCCATACTGGGGCAGAGGTTCTGTCAGCTCTGCAGGGGCAGGTTCAGAGGTGGTTGACGCCACGCTAACTTAAGGCAGGAATAGTGGTTTGCGACAATGGCACCAACCTCCTCTCTGCCCTCCGACAAATGACCCATGTGCCCTGTTTGGCTCACGTCCTTAACTTGGTGGTGCAGCGGTTCTTGGGCAGGTACCCTGGCTTACAGGATGTCCTGAGGCAGGCCAGGAAAGTCTGTGTGCATTTCCGCCGGTCATATAATGCCATTGCTCGGCTGACGGACCTCCAAAAGGAGTTTAACCTGCCCAAGAATCGCCTAATCTGTGACATGCCCACCGGGTGGAACTCAACGTTGGCCATGCTGCAGCGGCTGCACATGCAGCAGAGGACCATCAATGAGTACCTGTGCGACTATGGCACCAGGACAGGGTCAGGGGAGCTTGTTTTTTTTCCCCACGCCAGTGGGCCATGATCAGGGATACATGCACTGTCCTGTCACCATTTGAGGAGGCCACGAGGATGGTGAGCAGTGACAGTGCATGCATCAGTGACACTGTCCCCCTTGTCCACCTGTTGGAGCACACGCTGCGTGGAATAATGGACAGGGCACTTGAGGCAGAACAGAGGCAGGAAGAGGAGGACTTCCTTAGCTCTCAAGGCTCCCTTTATCCAGACAGTGTTCCTGCGTGCCTGCCGATCACACAGGAAGAGGACAAGGAGGAGGAGGAAGATTGTGTCAGTATGGAGGTGGTGCCTGGCACTCAGCATCAGCAGCAGCCTTTAAGGGATCAGTCCCAAGAAACACATGGACTTGTACGTGGCTGGGAGGAGGTGGCTGCGGACCATATCGTCCTTAGTGACCCAGAGGACTCCGGACCGAATGCCTCAGCAAACCTACACTGCATGGCCTCCCTGATCCTGCAAAGCCTGCGTAAGGATCCTCGTATTCCTGGTATCAAGGAGAAGGACCAATACTGGCTGGCAACCCTCCTTGATCCACGTTACAAGGGTAAGGTTGCGGACCTTATCTTGCCATCGCAGAGGGAGCAGAGGATGAAACATCTTCGGGAGGCCTTGCAGAAAGGTCTGTGCAACGCGTTCCCAGAGACTGGGAGGTTACAAACTCCTGTTTCTGGACAACGTGTTGCTGAGGCTCCGGTCAGTCAGAGCGGTGGAGAAGGTGGCCATCTGACCGATGCGTTCAGACAATTTTTTGGTCCGCAGCCCCAAGGTATGCAACCATTGCCAGTGTCTGTTTTACATGGTGCAGGAATACCTAGGGGCATGATCAGACTTGGACACCTTTCCCACCGAAAATCCTCTGGGTTACTGGGTCTTGAGGATGGATCACTGGCCAGAGCTTGCACAGTATGCAACTGAGCTACTGGCCTGTCCTGCATCCAGCGTCCTTTCGGAACGCACATTCAGTGCTGCTGAAGGCGTGGTAACCAATCACAGGGTGCGTCTGTCCACCGACTCGGTCGATCGACTGACCTTCATAAAAATGAATCAGTCTTGGATCACCACCAGCTACCAAGCACCTGATGCTGATGTAACCGAATAATTTTTTTGAAATCTCAGATCCCTTCAAAGACTGCCTATGCTGATGCTGAGTGACTATCCCTGAGTAATTATCCTCTTCCTCCTCAATCATCACGCTGATAGCTTGTAAGAACATTTTTGGTTCTGGGCGCCACCACCAGTGCCTAAGGCCCAATTTTTCTGCCCCTGTTTAACAGGGGCGTGTAATTACAATTTTTGATGCAATACTTTTCAGCAGGGCTCGTTCCTGCGTTCCAACTAGAGTGTCTGTGAGGGGTTGCAGTGTTGTGGCACCAGCACCAGTGCCTAAGGCCCAATTTTTCTGCCCCTGTTTAACAGGGGCGTGTAATTACAATTTTTGATGCAATACTTTGCAGCAGGGCTCGTTCCTGCGTTCCAACTAGAGTGTCTGTGAGGGGTTGCAGTGTTGTGGCACCAGCACCACCACCACCACCATGACCACCAAAGGCCCAATTTTTCTGCCCCTGTTCAACAGGGGCATGTAATTACAATTCTTGATCTAATATTTCACAGCAGGGCCCATTTCTGCATCCACCAAGAGCGAGTGAGGACTTACAGTGTTGTGGCACCAGCACCACCACCACCAAAGGCCCAGTTTTTCTGCCCCTGTTTAACAGGGGCATGTAATTACAATTCTTGATCTAATATTTCACAGCAGGGCCCTGTGAAGGCTTACAGTGTTGTGGCCACAACAACACCTAAGGCCCAAATTTCTGCTGAGTATATAGGGCAGGCCCCTACTTTCAAACATCTAACTTACAAACGACTCCTACTTGCAAACGGAAGGAGACAACAGGAAGTGAGATGAAATCTACCCCTAGGAAGGGAAATTCTCTCCTGTAAGAGTTAATATGGGAAAAACATTTCTCCTTTCCACTGATGCTTTCCAATCCTTGTTCCACAAAAAAACCCAAATTCTCAAAAAGCATTTGTCATTGGGACAAAAAGTGAGGTGAAATCTTCTAAAGAGGAGGAAAGACAGCAAAACAAATGTCACAGGGGTGATAACCCTTCCCTATGTTTTCCAAAAAGCTGTCTTGTTTGCACCGCCTGTATACTGCTGTTCAGAGTATATAGGGCCTGGTGGCCCCACACCTTTCCTTATTTTAATTTGGGTGTGGGGTTCCCCTTAATATCCATACAAGACCCAAAGAGCCTGGTAATGGACTGGGGGGTACCCATGGTGTTTGTCTCACTGATTTTCATCCATATTGCCAGTACCGGACATTACATTAAACCTGCAAGCAGTTTTAAATGAGATTTTTTCCTTTAAAAATGACATTTGGTGCAGGGACTGTTCTAAACACGGGAAACACGCGCCACTTTACAGGGGGTTCGTGCGAACTTTCGGTCCATTCGCAGGTTCTGGTGCGAACCGAACCGGGGGGTGTTCGGCTCATCCCTATCCACGACCAGCACTGTTGCTTCTAGACACGGAGCCTGCTTGCCCTCTTTTATTGGCCTGTGACTGTCTGCCTCTCCTTGTTGGCCTTCCAAACATACCAATGGCCTGCAGTGAAATGTAGCTACACAAAGCTAGGATGTATATATATATATATATACTGATGCTGCAGCTAGCAGAATCAACTGCCTCCTGTAGTATTAGTATGAGAACACCAGCAATTGTCTTCAGGTAGCTTTAGGTGCACACTGTGCAGAGGACGCACTACACTAACTGTAAATACTTCAGCTGCCTGCCTGTGGTACTAATAGGATCAGAGAAACACCCCCAATTTTCTTCAGGTAGCTTTAGGTGCACACTGTGAAGAGGACACAGTACACTAGCTGTAAATACTGCAGCTGCCTGCCTGTGTTATTAATAGAATCAGAACAACAGCAATTGTCTTCAGGTAGCTTTAGGTGCACACTGTGCAGAGTACGCACTACACTAACCTTAAATACTGCAGCTGCCTGCCTGTGGTACTAATAGGATCAGAAGAACACCACCAATTTTCTTCAGGTAGCTATATACACACAACACCTAAGATGCATATATATACACAATACACTGTAAGTGCAGCTAACTGACTCGCCTGCCTACTCTATCTAACTTAAATCAAATGACTCTCTGTCTATCTCTCCGCCGCCGCCGCAACACACTACACAAGGCCGCCATGCAGGTGGCCTTATATAGTGTGGGGCATGTACTAAACCCCCTAAGCCATAATTAGCCATAGCCACTCTGGCTTTGGCCAATTACGGCTCTCTGTACAGACGGCGCTGTGATTGGCCAAGCATGCGGGTCATAATGCATGCTTGGCCAGTCATCAGCCAGCAATGCACTGCGATGCCACACTGAATTATGGGCCATTATGCGCCACTCCAATTTGGCGCGAATGGCCCATAACATTCGCAATTCGACGAACGGTTGAACATGCGATATTCGACTCGAACATGGGTTCGACTCGAACTCGAAGCTCATCCCTAGTGAAGAGGGATGGGAAGGGTTTGAAAAGAAATGGAGAGATTGGGTAAACTTTAAGCAGACACTAGGTTTTGCTGAAAAGATGGGGACACAATGAAGGGGTGAGAAAGAATGTGGTTAGGCGCACTGGAAAAGTAAGCTCAGAGAGGATTGGGGTGGGGGTGGGCAGGGGGGATTTATACTGATATATATAAGATGTAATGTATATCAGAGAAATGTTCTCGATCATTCATGTATGTTTCAGTTTTTAAAGAAATTTAATAAAGATATAAAGGGGAAAAAAAAGGAAATTAGCCCAAACCAATAAATCCTCTTTAAGGGGACTTTAGTCTAATCTGAGTCAGAGACGATTTCAGGCCCGAAATGTAAAAGTAAAGATGACACGAAAAGATCCTGCCAACCGGCATAATCCTACACATAAAAGCCAGGAAGCCTAAAAGCGATTGCATCTATTTTAACCGTATATTCTTCTTCATCAACACCCCTGCTATCAAAGACTTAAATTTTCTCAATTTTGCCACAGACAAACAAAACTCCATCCTATCAGTATCTATTTCAATGCCCTAGGAATTCCAACAACGTGCTAGGCAAACAAGTTTTCTCCTCTGCCAGCGGAACACCAAAACACTGCGACATAGCCGGAAACGTCTGCAACATCTCAGAACAGAGAGTGGAATCCTCTATTATAAATCAGTACATGGTGTGTCTGTCCCCTCCTCCGGGCTCTGTAATCAGAGCTGAGATGCTCCAGCCACCTCCCCCCTGTGTATAACAGAAGCTTTGGTAACCATGGCACCAAAAGCAACACAGTACACTCTGATTAATGGCTAAAATTAGATGGTTAGAAAATGCATTTCTGGGGAAAATGCGTGGGAATGCTGAATAGCTGAATTGCTAAAACGGCCCCCAGCAAAACTGCCCCCATCATACTGCCATCAAAACTGCCCCATCAGAATCGCCCCATCAAAATTGTCTCCATCAAAACTGCCCCATCAGAATTGCCCCATCATATTGCCACCATCAGAATTGCCCCATAAGAATTGCCCCAATCAAAACTGCCCCATCATATTGCCACCATCAAAACTGCCCCATCAAAACTGTTCCATAATATTGCCACCATCAAAACGGCCCCCATTATATTGCCATCGAAACTGCCCCATCAAAATTGTCACCATCAAAACTGCCCCATCATATTGCCACCATCAAAACTGCCCCATCAGAATTGCCCCATCAAAACTGCGCCATCATATTGCCACCATCAAAACTGCCCCCATCAAAACTGCCCCATCAGAATTGCCCCATCAAAATTGCCCTATCAAAACTGCCCCATCATATTGCCACCATCAAAACTGCCCCATCAGAATTGCCCCATCAAAACTGCCCCATCATGTTCCTCTATTATAAATCAGTACATGGTGTTTCTGACACCTCCCCCGGGCTCTGTAATCAGAGCTGAGATGCTCCAGACACCTCCCCCCCTGTGTATAACAGAAGCGTTGGTAGCCATGGCAACAAAAGCAACACAGTACTCTGTTTAATGGCTAAAATTTCCTGAAATGACCACTAAACAAACAGCTTTTTCACAAAAACTGTAAAAGATATCAAACTGAAAAGATATAGCCAGATAGCTGAATATTTTGTGAACATTTTAAAGTTTGTTTGGCGTCTGTAGGTGAAAGTATGAAGGAGCTGAAACTTTTGGGAGCGGAAGAAGATTTTAAGGATCTGAAGCATGCTCCCATTGACTTCAATGTTAAAAAAAGTGATAAAAAGCTTAATATTTTAAAAAGTATAAATGGTAGAAAAAAAGTTGAAAAAGTGCACACATCAGCTAAAAGACGAACATTTTAATAGTTGAATGGTTTTAATAGCTGAAAGTATGCAGAAGTTACGCAGAACCAAAAACGTACAGAACTAGAAAATGCATTTCCTGGGGAAAATGCGTGGGAATGCTGAATAGCTAAATTGCTAAAATGGCCGCCATCAAATCTGCCCCATCATACTGCCATCAAAACTGCCCCATCAGAATTGCCCCATCAAAATTTCCCCATTAAAACTGCCCCATCATATTGCCACCATCAAAACTGCCCCATCAGAATTGCCCCATCAAAACTGCCCCATCATATTGCCACCATCAAAACTGCCCCCATCAAAACTGCCCCATCATATTGCCACCTTTAAAACTGCTCCATTAAAATTGTCCCCATCAAAACTGCCCCATCATATTGCCCCCATCAAAACTGCCCCATCAGAATTGCCCCATCAAAACTGCCCCATCATATTGCCACCATGAAAACTGCCCCATCAGAATTGCCCTATCAAAACTGCCCCATCAGAATTGCCCCTTCAAAACTGCCCCATCAGAATTGCCCCATCAAAACTGCCCCATCATATTGCCACCATCAAAACTGACCCATCATAATTGCCACCAATAAAACTGCCCCATCATAATTGCCCCATCAAAACTGCCCCATCAGAATTGCCCCATCAAAACTGCCCCATCATATTCCTCTATTATAAATCAGTACATGGTGTGTCTGTCCCCTCCCCCGGGCTCTGTAATCAGAGCTGAGATGCTCCAGCCACCTCCCCCCTTGTGTATAACAGAAGCTTTGGTAACCATGGCAACAAAACAAACACAGTACACTCTGATTAATGGCTAAAATTTCCTGAAATGACCTCTAAACAAAAAGCTTTTTCACAAAAACTGTAAAAGATATCAAACTGAAAAGATATAGCCAGATAGCTGAATATTTTGTGAACATTTTAAAGTTTGTTTGGCATCTGTAGGTGAAAGTATGAAGGAGCTGAAACTTTTGGGAGTAGAAGAAGAATTTAAGGATCTGAAGCATGCTCCCATTGACTTCAATGTTAAAAAAAAGCGTTAAAAAGCTTAATATTTTAAAAAGTATAAATGGTAGAAAAAAAGTTGAAAAAGAGCACACATCAGCTAAAAGAGATGAACACTGTAATAGTTGAATGGTTTTAATAGCTGAAAGTATGCAGAAGTTACGCATAACCAAAAAACGTACGGAATAAAATTAATATGATTAAAAATAAACTAGAAAATGAATTTCCTGGGGAAAATGCGTGGGAATGCTGAATTGCTAAAATGGCCCCCAGCAAAACTGCCCCCATCATATTGCCATCAAAACTGCCCCATCATATTGCCACCATCAAAACTGCCCCATCAGAATTGCCCCATCAAAACTGCCCCATCAGAATTGCCCCATCAAAACTGCCCCATCATATTGCCACCATCAAAACTGCCCCATCAGAATTGCACCATCAAAACTGCCCCATCAGAATTGCCCCATCAAAACTGCCCCATCAGAATTGCCCCATCAAAACTGCCCCATCATATTGCCACCATCCAAACTGCCCCATCAGAATTGCCCTATCAAAACTGCCCCATCATATTCCTCTATTATAAATCAATACATGGTGTGTCTGTCCCCTCCCCCGGGCTCTGTAATCAGAGCTGAGATGCTCCAGCCACCCCCCCCCCCTGTGTATAACAGAAGCTTTGGTAACCATGGCGACAAAACAAACACAGTACACTCTGATTAATGGCTAAAATTTCTTGAAATGACCTCTAAACAAAAAGCTTTTTCTCAAAAACTGTAAAAGATATCAAACTGAAAAGATATAGCCAGATAGCTGAATATTTTATGAACATTTTAAAGTTTGTTTGGTGTCTCTAGGTGAAAGTATGAAGGAGCTGAAACTTTTGGGTGCGGAAGAAGAATTTAAGGATTTCAAGCATGCTCCCATTGACTTCAATGTTAAAAAAAGTGTTAAAAAGCTTAATATTTTAAAAAGTATAAATGGTAGAAAAAAAGTTGAAAAAGAGCACACATCAGCTAAAAGAGACGAACATTTTAATAGTTGAATGGTTTTAATAGCTGAAAGTATGCAGAAGTTACGCAGAACCAAAAAACGTACGGAACTAGAAAATGCATTTCCTGGGGAAAATGCGTGGGAATGCTGAATAGCTAAATTGCTAAAATGGCTGCCATCAAAACTGCCCCAACATACTGCCATCAAAACTGCCCCATCAGAATTGCCCCATCAAAATTGTCCCCATTAAAACTGCCCCATCATATTGCCACCATCAAAACTGCCCCATCAGAATTGCCCCATCAAAACTGCCCCATCATATTGTCACCATCAAAACTGCCCCCATCAAAACTGCCCCATCATATTGCCACCTTTAAAACTGCTCCATTAAAATTGTCCCCATCAAAACTGCCCCATCATATTGCCCCCATCAAAACTGCCCCATCAGAATTGCCCCATCAAAACTGCCCCATCATATTGCCACCATGAAAACTGCCCCATCAGAATTTCCCTATCAAAACTGCCCCATCAGAATTGCCCCTTCAAAACTTGCCACCATCAAAACTGCCCCATCATATTGCCATCAAAACTGCCCCATTAGAATTGCCCCATCAAAAATGTCCCCATCAAAACTGCCCCATCATATTGCCACCATCAAAACTGCCCCATCAGAATTGCCCCATCAAAACTTCCCCATCATATTGCCACCATCAAATCTGCCCCCATCAAAACTGCCCCATCAGAATTGCCCCATCAAAACTGCCCCATCAGAATTGCCCCATCAAAACTGCCCCATCATATTGCCACCATCAAAACTGCCCCATCAGAATTGCCCTATCAAAACAGAACCATCATATTGCCACCATCAAAACTGCCCCATCATAATTGCCCCATCAAAACTGCCCCATCATACTGCCACCATCAAAACTGCCCTTATCAGAATTGCCCTATTAAAACTGCCCCATCATATTGCCGCCATCAAAACTGATTAATGGCTAAAATTTCCTGAAATGACCTCTAAACAAAAATCTTTTTCTCAAAAACTGTAAAAGATATCAAACTGAAAAGATATAGCCAGATAGCTGAATATTTTGTGAACATTTTAAAGTTTGTTTGGCGTCTGTAGGTGAAAGTATGAAGGAGCTGAAACTTTTGGGAGCGGAAGAAGATTTTAAGGATCTGAAGCATGCTCCTATTGACTTCAATGTTAAAAAAAGTGATAAAAAGCTTAATATTTTAAGTATAAATGGTAGAAAAAAAGTTGAAAAAGTTCCATCATCAGCTGAAAGAGACGAACATTTTAATAGTTGAATGGTTTTAATAGCTGAAAGTATGCAGAAGTTACGCAGAGCCAAAAAACGTACGGAATAAAATTAAAATTAAAATTAAAAATAAATAAAATCGAATAACAATAGTGGGACTGCTAAAGCATTCCCACTAATAAATAAAATCGAATAATAATAGTGGGACTGCTAAAGCAATCCCACTAATAAACTAGAAAATGCATTTCCTGGGGAAAATGCATGGGAATGCTGAATAGCTAAATTGCTAAAACGGCCCCCAGCAAAACTGCCCCCATCATATTGCCATCAAAACTGCCCCATCATACTGCCAATCAAAACTGCCCCATCAGAATTGCCCCATCAAAACTGCCCCATCATATTGCCACTATCAAAACTGCCCCCATCATATTGCCATTAAAACTGCCCCATCAGAATTGCCCCATCAAAACTGCCCCCATCATATTGCCACCATCAAAACTGCCCCCATCAAAATTGCCCCATCATATTGCCACCTTTAAAACTGCTCCATAAAAATTGTCCCCATCAAAACTGCCCCATCATATTGCCACAATCAAAACTGCCCCATCAAAATTGCCCCATCAAAACTGCCCCATCATATTGCCACCATCAAAACTGCCCCATCAGAATTACCCCATCAAAACTGCCCCATCATATTCCTCTATTATAAATCAGTACATGGTGTGTCTGTCCCCTCCCCCGGGCTCTGTAATCAGAGCTGAGATGCTCCAGCCACCTCCCCCTTGTGTATAACAGAAGCTTTGGTAAACATGGCAACAAAACCAACACAGTACACTGTGTTTAATGGCTAAAATTTCCTGAAATGACCACTAAACAAACAGCTTTTTCACAAAAACTGTAAAAGATATCAAACTTAAAAGATACAGCCAGATAGCTGAATATTTTGTGAACATTTTAAAGTTTGTTTGGTGTCTCTAGGTGAAAGTATGAAGGAGCTGAAACTTTTGGGAGCGGAAGAAGAATTTAAGGATTTCAAGCATGCTCCCATTGACTTCAATGTTAAAAAAAAGTGTTAAAAAGCTTAATATTTTAAAAAGTATAAATAGTAGAAAAAAAGTTGAAAAAGTCCCATCATCAGCTGAAAGAGACGAACATTTTAATAGTTGAATGGTTTTAATAGCCAAAAGTATGCAGAAGTTACGCAGAGCCAAAAAACGTACGGAATAAAATTAAAATTAAAACTAGAAAATGCATTTCCTGGGGAAAATGCGTGGGAATGCTGAATAGCTAAATTGCTAAAATGGCCGCCATCAAAACTGCCCCATCATACTGCCATAAAAACTGCCCCATCAAAACTGCTCCATCATACTGCCATCAAAACTGCCCCATCAGAATTGCCCCATCAAAATTGTCCCCATTAAAACTGCCCCATCATATTTCCACCATCAAAACTGCCCCATCAGAATTGCCCCATCAAAACTGCCCCATCATATTTCCACCATCAAAACTGCCCCCATCAAAACTGCCCCATCATATTGCCACCTTTAAAACTGCTCCATTAAAATTGTCCCCATCAAAACTGCCCCATCATATTGCCACCATCAAAACTGCCCCATCAGATTTTTCCCCATCAAAACTGCCCCATCATATTGCCACCATGAAAACTGCCCCATCAGAATTGCCCTATCAAAACTGCCCCATCATATTGCCACCATCAAAACTGCCCCCATCAGAATTGTCCCATCAAAACTGCCCCATCATATTGCCACCATCAAAACTGCCCCATCATAATTGCCCCATCAAAACTGCCCCATCATAATTGCCCCATCAAAACTGCCCCATCAGAATTGCCCCATCAAAACTGCCCCATCATATTCCTCTATTATAAATCAGTACATGGTGTGTCTGTCCCCTCCTCGGGCTCTGTAATCAGAGCTGAGATGCTCCAGCCACCTCCCCCCCTGTGTATAACAGAAGCTTTGGTAACCATGGCAACAAAACAAACACAATACACTCTGATTAATGGCTAAAATTTCCTGAAATGACCTCTAAACAAAAATCTTTTTCTCAAAAACTGTAAAAGATATCAAACTGAAAAGATATAGCCAGATAGCTGAATATTTTGTGAACATTTTAAAGTTTGTTTGGCGTCTGTAGGTGAAAGTATGAAGGAGCTGAAACTTTTGGGAGCGGAAGAAGATTTTAAGGATCTGAAGCATGCTCCTATTGACTTCAATGTTAAAAAAAGTGATAAAAAGCTTAATATTTTAAGTATAAATGGTAGAAAAAAAGTTGAAAAAGTTCCATCATCAGCTGAAAGAGACGAACATTTTAATAGTTGAATGGTTTTAATAGCTGAAAGTATGCAGAAGTTACGCAGAGCCAAAAACGTACGGAATAAAATTAAAATTAAAATTAAAAATAAATAAAATCGAATAACAATAGTGGGACTGCTAAAGCATTCCCACTAATAAATAAAATCGAATAACAATAGTGGGACTGCTAAAGCAATCCCACTAATAAACTAGAAAATGCATTTCCTGGGGAAAATGCATGGGAATGCTGAATAGCTAAATTGCTAAAACGGCCCCCAGCAAAACTGCCCCCATCATATTGCCATCAAAACTGCCCCATCATACTGCCAATCAAAACTGCCCCATCAGAATTGCCCCATCAAAACTGCCCCATCATATTGCCACTATCAAAACTGCCCCCATCATATTGCCATTAAAACTGCCCCATCAGAATTGCCCCATCAAAATTGTCCCCATCAAAACTGCCCCATCATATTGCCACCATCAAAACTGCCCCATCAGAATTGCCCCATCAAAACTGACCCATCATATTGCCACCATCAAAACTGCTCCATCAGAATTGTCCCCATCAACACGGCTCCATTAAAATTGTCCCCATCAAAACTGCTCCATCAAAATTGCCCCCATCAAAACTGCCCCATCATATTGCCACCATCAAAACTGCCCCATCAGAATTGCCACATCAAAACTGCCCCATCATATTCCTCTATTGTAAATCAGTACATGGTGTGTCTGTCCCCTCCCCCCGGGCTCTGTAATCAGACCTGAGATGCTCCAGCCACCTCCCCCCTGTGTATAACAGAAGCTTTGATAACCATGGCAAAAAAAGTAACCCAGTACACTCTGTTTAATGGCTAACATTTCCTAAAGTGACCACTAAACAAACAGCCTTTTCACAAAAACTGTAAAAGATATCAAACTGAAAAGATATAACCAGATAGCTGAATAATTTGTGAACATGTTTGGTGTCTGTAGGTGAAAGTATGAAGGAGCTGAAACTTTTGGGAGCGGAAGAAGATTTTAAGGATCTGAAGCATGCTTCGGTTATCTTCAATGTTAAAAAAAAGTGTTAAAAAGCTTAAAATTTTAAAAAGTATAAATAGTAGAAAAAAAGTTGAAAAAGCCCCATCATCAGCTGAAAGAGATGAACATTTTAATAGTTGAATGGTTTTAATAGCTGAAAGTATGCAGAAGTTACGCAGAGCCAAAAAGTGTACGGAATAAAATGAATAAAAACTAGAAAATGCATATCCTGGGGAAAATGCGTGGGAATGCTTAATAGCTGAATTGCTAAAACGGCCCCCATCAAAACTGCCCCATCATATTGCCATCAAAACTGCCCCCATCATTTTGCCATCAAAACTGCCCCATCAGAATTGCCCCATCAAAACTGCCCCATCAGAATTGCCCCATCAAAACTGCCCCATCATATTGACACCATGAAAACTGCCCCATCAGAATTGCCCCATCAAAACTGCCCCGTCATATTGCCACCATCAAAACTGCCCCATCAGAATTGCCCCATCAAAACTGCCCCCATCATATTGCCACCATCAAAACTGCCCCATCATATTGCCACCTTTAAAACTGCTCCAAAAAAATTGTCCCCATCAAAACTGCCCCATCATATTGCCACAATCAAACACTGCCCCATCATATTGCCACCATCAAAACTGCCCCATCAGTATTACCCCATCAAAACTGCCCCATCATATTCCTCTATTATAAATCAGTACATGGTGTGTCTGTCCCCTCCCCCGGGCTCTGTAATCAGAGCTGAGATGTTCCAGCCACCTCCCCCCTTGTGTATAACAGAAGCTTTGGTAACCATGGCAACAAAACCAACACAGTACACTGTGTCTAATGGCTAAAATTGAAAAAGTCCCATCATCAGCTGAAAGAGACGAAAATTTTAATAGTTGAATGGTTTTAATAGCCGAAAGTATGCAGAAGTTACGCAGAGCCAAAAAACGTACGGAATAAAATTAAAATTAAAAATAAATAAAATCGAATAACAATAGTGGGACTGCTAAAGCATTCCCACTAATAAATAAAATCGAATAACAATAGTGGGACTGCTAAAGCAGTCCCACTAATAATATCAAATAACAATAGTGGGACTGCTAAAGCAGTCCCACTAATAAAATCGAATAACAATAGTGGGACTGCTAAAGCATTCCCACTAATAAACTAGAAAATGCATTTCCTGGGGAAAATGCATGGGAATGCTGAATAGCTAAATTGCTAAAACGGCCCCCAGCAAAACTGCCCCCATCATATTGCCATCAAAACATCCCCATCATACTGCCATCAAAACTGCCCCATCAGAATTGCCCCATCAAAATTGTCCCCATCAAAACTGCCCCATCATATTGCCACCATCAAAACTGCCCTATCAGAATTGCCTCATCAAAACTGCCCCATCATATTGCCACCATCAGAATTGCCCCATCAGAATTGCCCTATCAAAACTGCCCCATCATATTGCCACTATCAAGGCAGCCCCATCATATTCCCATTAAAACTGCCCCATCAGAATTGCCCCATCAAAATTGTCCCCATCAAAACTGTGCCATCATATTGCCACCATCAAAACTGCCCCATCAGAATTGCCCCATCAAAATTGTCCCCATCAAAACTGCCCCATCATATTGCCACCATCAAAACTGCCCTATCAGAATTGCCTCATCAAAACTGCCCCATCATATTGCCACCATCAGAATTGCCCCATCAGAATTGCCCCAGCAAAACTGCCCCATCATAATGCCACCATCAAACCTGCCCCATCAGAATTGCCCTATCAAAACTGCCCCATCATATTCCCATCAAAACTGCCCCATCAGAATTGCCCCATCAAAATTGTACCCATCAAAACTGCCCCATCATATTGCCACCATCAAAACTGCCCCATCAGAATTGCCCCATCAAAACTGACCCATCATATTGTCACCATCAAAACTGCTCCATCAGAATTGTCCCCATCAAAACGGCTCCATTAAAATTTTCCCCATCAAAACTGCTCCATCAAAATTGCCCCCATCAAAACTGCCCCATCATATTGCCACCATCAAAACTGCCCCATCAGAATTGCCACATCAAAACTGCCCTATCATATTCCTCTATTGTAAATCAGTACATGGTGTGTCTGTCCCCTCCCCCCGTGCTCTGTATTTAGAGCTGAGATGCTCCAGCCACCTCCCCCCCCCGTGTATAACAGAAGCTTTGATAACCATGGCAAAAAAAGCAACCCAGTACACTCTGTTTAATGGCTAAAATTTCCTGAAATGACCACTAAACAAACAGCTTTTTCACAAAAACTGTAAAAGATATCAAACTGAAAAGATATAGCCAGATAGCTGAATAATTTGTGAACATGTTTGGCGTCTGTAGGTGAAAGTATGAAGGAGCTGAAACTTTTGGGAGCGAAAGAAGATTTTAAGGATCTGAAGCATGCTCCCGTTGACTTCAATGTTAAAAAAAGTGTTAAAAAGCTCAATATTTAAAAAGTATAAATAGTAGAAAAAAAGTTGAAAAAGTCCCATCACAATGGTGCAGTGGTTAACACTCTCGCCTAGCAGTAAAAAAGGGTCGCTGGTTCGAATCCCAACCACGACACTACCTGCCTGGAGTTTGCATGTTCTCCCTGTGCCTGCGTGGGTTTCCTCCGGGTACTCCGGTTTCCTCCCACACTCCAAAGACATGCTGGTAGGTTAATTGGCTTCTGTCCAAAATTGGCCAGGTATATGAATGGGGACCTTGGATTGAGGGTAGGGACTGATGTGAGTGTGCGATGTACAGGGTTAGGGACAAGGGTCAGGGTTGTAGACACACACTCACTCAGGTTGAACTATGTATGTAGCTGAAAGAGACGAACATTTTAATAGTTGAATCTTTTTAATAGCTAAAAGTATGCAGAAGTTACATGGAGCCGAAAAACGTACAGAATAAAATTAAATAAAAATAAATAAAATCGAATAACATTAGTGGGACTGCTAAAGCAGTCCCACTAATTAAAAATAAATAAAAAAACGAATAACAATAGTGGGACTGCTAAAGCATTCCCACTAATAAAATTGAATAACAATAGTGGGACTGCTAAAGCATTCCCACTAACTAGAAAATGCATTTCCTGGGGAAAATGCGTGGGAATGCTGAATAGCTGAATTGGTAAAATGGCCGCCATCAAAACTGCCCCATCATACTGCCATCAAAACTGCCCCATCAGAATTGCCCCATCAAAATTGTCCCCATCAAAACTTCCCCATCATATTGCCACCATCAAAACTTCCCCATCATATTGCCACCATCAAAACTGCCCCATCATATTGCCACCATCAAAACTGCCCCATCATATTGCCACCATCAAAACTGCCCCCATCATATTGCCATCAAAACTGCCCCATCAGAATTGCCCCATCAAAACTACCCCATCATATTGCCCCCATCAAAACTGCCCCCATCAAAACTGCCCCATCAAAACTGCCCCATCAGAATTGCCCTATCAAAACTGCCCCATCATATTGCCACCATCAAAACTGCCCCATCAGAATTGTCCCATCAAAACTGCCCCATCATATTGCCACCATCAAATCTGCCCCATCATAATTGCCCCATGAAAACTGCCCCATCATATTCCTCTATTATAAATCAGTACATGGTGTGTCTGTCCCCTCCCCTGGGCTCTGTAATCAGAGCTGAGATGCTCCAGCCACCTCCCCCCCTGTGTATAACAGAAGCTTTGGTAACCATGGCAACAAAACCAACACAGTACACTGTGTTTAATGGCTAAAATTTCCTGAAATGACCACTAAACAAACAGCTTTTTCACAAAAACTGTAAAAGATATCAAACTGAAAAGATATAGCCAGATAGCTGAATATTTTGTGAACATTTTAAAGTTTGGCGTCTGTAGGTGAAAGTATGAAGGAGTTGAAACTTTTGGGAGTGGAAGAAGATTTTAAGGATCTGAAGCATGCTCCTATTGACTTCAATGTTAAAAAAAGTGTTAAAAAGCTTAATATTTTAAAAATTGAAAATAGTAGAAAAAAAGTTGAAAAAGTCCCATCATCAGCTGAAAGAGACGAACATTTTAATAGTTGAAAGGTTTTAATAGCTGAAAGTATGCAGAAGTTACGCAGAGCCAAAAAACGTACGGAATAATAAATAATAGATAAAAACGAATAACAATAGTGGGACTGCTAAAGCAGTCCCACTAATAAACTAGAAGATGCATTTCCTAGGGAAAATGCATGGGAATGCTGAATAGCTGAATTGCTAAAACTGCTCCATCAGAATTGCCCCATCAAAATTGGCCTTATCAAAACTGCCCCATGATATTGCCACCATCAGAACTGCCCCATCAAAACTGCCCCATCATATTGCCACCATCAAAACTGCCCCATTAGAATTGCCCCATCAAAACTGCCCCATCATATTGCCACCATCAAAACTGCCCCATCAGAATTGCCCCATCATATTGCCACCATCAAAACTGCCCCATCAGAATTGCCCCATCAAAACTGCCCCATCAGAATTGCCCTTTCAAAACTGCCCCATCATATTGCCACCATCAAAACTGCCCCAGCAGAATTTCCCCATCATATTCCTCTGTTATAAATCAGTACATGGTGTGTCCCCTCCCCCGGGCTCTGTAATCAGAGCTGAGATGCTCCAGCCACCTCCCCCCTGTGTATAACAGAAGCTTTGGTAACCATGGCAACAAAAGCAACACAGTACACTGTTTAATGGCAAAAATTTCCTGAAATGACCACTAAACAAAAAGCTTTTTCACAAAAACTGTAAAAGATATCAAACTGAAAAGATATAGCCAGATAGCTGAATATTTTGTGAACATTTTAAAGTTTGTTTGGCGTCTGTAGGTGAAAGTATGAAGGAGCTGAAACTTTTGGGAGCGGAAGAAGATTTTAAGGATCTGAAGCATGCTCCCATTGACTTCAATGTTAAAAAAAGTGTTAAAAGGCTTAATATTTTAAAAAGTATAAATAGTAGAAAAAAAGTTGACAAAGTCCCATCATCAGCTGAAAGAGATGAACATTTTAATAGTTGAATGGTTTTAATAGCTGAAAGTATGCAAAAGTTACGCAGAGCCAAAAAACGTACGGAATAAAATCAAATAATAAAATTAAAAATAAATAAAATCGAATAACAATAGTGGGACTGCTAAAGCAGTCCCACTAATAAAAACGAATAAAAATAGTGGGACTGCTAAAGCGTTCCAACTAATTAATAAAAATAAATAAAATCGAATAACAATAGTGGGACTGTTAAATCATTCCCACTAATAAATAAAATCGAATAACAATAGTGGGACTGCTAAAGCAGTCCCACTAATTAAGAAACCTTAGTTTGAGATATTTGGATTAACCTCTTTTGATCTTGAGATCACCCAAATCGTCCCCTTCACTTCTCCTAAGACATCCTGATTTCCAGCTCCCTTGTTACTTCCTCCCATGCTCAACCTCAGGACTGCTCCAGAACCTCTGGGACTCCCCCACCCCAATATGTCCAGCCAGGCCCTACCCTTTTCACACCTAGGTGATCCCTAAAAACACTTTTATTTCGGGAAGCCTAACCCGCCTCCACCTAAAATGTTACCTCAGCCAGCTCCATATCAGATAATTCCCAGCAGCTTTTATTTTTGTACCACCCTCCTCCCCTTAGATCATAAACCCCTTGAGCAGGGCCCTTCTATTCACGCCCTGCACAAACTGTTGGCACTAAATCCTGTTGCCCAAACTACCCAACTACACGACTTTTAACTCCTCCCCGAATCCCAACGGAAGTTTCAGTAGGTGTAAAGGGATGTCAGGTTTGCTATAAAACCTTTCTTCGGGGGTGATTGGGGTACAACCCCGTGTTCCTGCTATATCCATGCCAAGGGCAAGAGGAGATGTACAATAGATTCCCCAAGGTAGTGTACCCTGCTGAGTACAATTTAACCTGATGGGGAAAACAGTGCATCATTAGACATGTGATACCAGCACCAGTACCAGGGACGTTGCTAGGTGTGAAAAAGACCAGGGGCTTCAGCCCGAAGTCCGAGGCCAGCGGCGCGGGGGGGTGTTAGGCTCACTTGTTGGTTGCTGCCTGGCTCACCAGTGCCCATCCATGCTTACCACTAAACTGACCTACCAGACCCCATACACTACTGATTCCCCCTGACACCTACATTGACCCCCCTGACACCTACATTGACCCCCCTGACACCTACACTGATCCCCCTGACACATACAGTAGGTGACCGCAATATTGTATCAATCTCGCCACATTTCTCTGCGAGATTTGACACCTGCGAGCCCCGTCGCGGGAGCCAGCGCCGAGATGGCTCACTCATCGGGAAAGGAAAACTTTTTTTCCTTTCATGATGAGTGACAGGCAGTGCTGACAGCTGTCTGGTATGAATCCTGAGGGGTAACGCCGCACCAAATTTTAAATGAAAAAAACGGCGTGGGTTCCCCCCAAGGGCATACCAGGCCCTTAGGTCTGGTAGGGATTGCAAGGGGAACCCCCTATGCCAAAATATCGGCATGGGGGTCCCCCCAAAATCCATAACAGACCCTTATCCGAGCACGCAGCCCGGCCGGCCAGGAAAGGGGGTGGGGACGAGCAAGCGCCCCCCCTCCTGAGCCGTACCAGGCCGCATGCCCTGCAGGCCCCCCAACCCCAAAGCACCTTGTTCCCATGTTGATGAGGACAAGGGCCTCTTCCCGACAACCCTGGCCATTGGTTGTCAGGGTCTGCGGGCGTAGGCCTTATCTGAATCCGGGAGCTCCCTTTAATAAGGGGGCCCCCAGATCCTGGCCCCCAGCCTATGTGATTGAGTATGGGGTTCATGGTACCCCTACCCATTCACCTAGGGAAAAAAGTGTCAATAAAAAAAAAACAAAGTACACAGGTTTTAAGAGTAATTTATTAGGCAGCTCCGGGGTCTTCTTCCGACTTCGGGGGGGGTCTTCTTCCAACTTCTCCCGATGTTCTGCCTCTTCTCCCGGGCCCCTCCGCTATCTTCTTCTAGCTCTTTTGCCAGCGGGGGCCTGGTCTGCTGCCGCTGTCTTGTCGCCGCTGTCTCGCCGCTTCTTCACTTCTTCTCTTCTCTTCTTCCGATGTTGACACAACGCTCTCTCCGGCTGGAATGCTGTGTGAGAGCTGCGGAGCCATTTATATAGGCGGTGAGCCCGCCCCCTTGTGACGTCACAGTTCCAGCATGCGCAGGGACTCTGGCGTCATAAGGGGGCGTGACCCCAGAGTCCTGCACATTCTGGGACCATGACGTCACAAGGGGGCGGGGTCACCGCCTATATACATGGTTCCGCAGCTCGCACACAGCATTCCAGCCAGAGAGAGCGTCGTGTCAACATCGGAAGAAGAGAAGAAGCGACGAGACAGCGGTGACAAGACAGCGGCAGCAGACCAGGCCCTGCTGGCAAAAGAGCTAGAAGAAGATAGCGGAGGGGCCTGGGAGAAGAGACGGAACACTGGGAGAATTCGGAAGAAGACCCCCCCGAAGTCAGAAATAGACCGCGGAGCTGCCTAATAAATTACTCTTAAAACCTGTGTACTGTGGGGTTTTTTTATTGACACTTTTTTCCCTAGGTGAATGGGTAGGGGTACCATGTACCCCATACTCATTCACATAGGGTGGGGGGCTGGGATCTGGGGGCCCCCTTATTAAAAGTGGCTCCCGGATTCCGATAAGCCCTCCGCCCGCAGACCCCAACAACCAACGGCCAGGGTTGTCGGGAAGAGGCCCTTGTCCTCATAAACATGGGGACAAGGTGCTTTGGGGTGGGGGGGCCCGCAGGGCGCCCCGCTCCCCCAAGGCACCCACCCCCTCATGTTGAGGGCATGCGGCCTGGTACGGCTCAGGAGGGGGGGCGCTCGCTCATCCCCACCCCTTTCCTGGCCGACCGGGCTGCGTGCTCGGATAAGGGTCTGTTATGGATTTTGGCGGGACCCCATGCCAATTTTTTGGCGTAGGGGATTCCCCTTACAATCCATACCAGACCTAAGGGCCTGGTATGCCCCTGGGGGGAACCCACATCGTTTTTTTCATTTAAAATTTGGCGCCGCGTTCCCCCTCAGGATTCATACCAGACAGCTGTCAGCACTGCCTGTCGCTCATCACTAAAGGAAAAAAAAAACGTTTCCTTTCCCGATGAGTGAGCCAGCGTGACACGCACAGTACCCTGTCGCCGAGAACCAGCGCAATGGTATCGCGCTGGAAACACAATCTCGCGGTCAGGTACTGTACACTGATACCTCTCCTGACACATACACTGATCCCCCCTGACATATACACTGATCCCCCTCCTGACACATACACTGATCCCCCCTGACACATACACTGATCCCCCTGACACATACACTGATCCCCCTGACACATACACTGATCCCCCTGACACAAACACTGATCCCCCTCCTGACAGATACACTGATCCCCCTCCTGACAGATACACTGATCCCCCTCCTGACACATACACTGATCCCCCCTGACACATACACTGATCCCCCTCCTGACACATACACTGATCCCCCTCCTGACACATACACTGATCCCCCGACACATACACTGACCCACCCTGACACCCACTTCCTTTCACAGTCCCCTCCTTTCTGGTATCCTGGTCCCCTTTACAGCCATCTTCTTTCTTTGCAACAAACACAGTTCCCTTTATGTCAGTGCCCCCTCCCTTACCTTACACAGCAGGGATAAAACAGAGGATGCATCATGTCCGAGCAGAAGGCGGGAGCTGTTCAACTTTCTATGTAACAGACAGATGATTGGTTACTAGGACATCCCCAAGCAACAAATCGCAGGCTTTTTAATTTGAAAAGTTTGACAGCTCCCACCTTCTGTTTGGACATTCTGTCTTCTACCTGCTTATTGTAAGGATGTAAGCGGCGGTGGGGGAAGATGGAGTTACACAGGAGAGAAGAGGACACCCAGGCAGGATGTTCAACAGGTTCACTGTTGTCACCCCGCACATGCACTCCACCCACCATGCACCCCCTCCAGCAGCGATACTCTGCAGCATGCACTGGAACCGTGCACATGCAGTAGTTGCAATGGGTCACGTCACCTTCCTCACCAGCCAGCAGTCACAGTGTATACAGGCAGTTTTCTATGTACTGGACGAAGGGGCCCCGCATATCGGTATCGGGGCGTACGGCCCCAGTGAGAGTGGAGCTGTCAAATCTAAGCACTGATGTCGGGGATGGGCGGGGCCCATCCCCGACATCAGTGCTTAGATTTGACAGCTCCACTCTCACTGCGGCCTCACGCCCTCGGCTTGCCCACCAATCACTGGATGTTTACACTCGGGGCTAATAATTCTACATGAGAAATATGAGACTCGGGGATTTTTGAGGACCCATTCAGGGCTCCAGCCCCCCCTCCCGACGCCCCTAACCAGTGCCCTGGCCCCAAGTCTCAAGTATTTTTAGGATCAGTTGGGACACTACCCCAGCATCCATTGGACATGACCCCTTCCTGTGCCAGCATTGCTGTATTTTCCCATAGCACAACACCTTCCTTTCTCCAGCACTCATCAGTACCAGTCATCTGAGGCTGTCCGGACTCAAACCATCAGAATAAGATGGACTCCAGGGTGTAACACAGTAGAGTCTGATAGGATTGTCAGAATGTTTATACTGAAATAATAAAACAGTATTGTAATTATGAAAATATGCAAATCTTTGATTTGGGAGAATTACAATTTTCTACCAATACTAAAAAGAAATTCAAGTTCGTTTATCCGTGCTATTTTCAAGACAAGTGATACAAATGATGTTGCTTAAAAATATATATTTATTAACTAAAAATACAGTGCAAATTAAATATCAGGTATATTTTGTGATAAAACAAATAAATGGATATACTTCTACATATCAAAGATAAATGATGGTTCAGATAATATTCACAGTTCTCTTACTCAATTTCTTATAACAAAATACCACATTTCAATACCTAAATGACACTTGTACATTTTAAACCTAATAACTTGTGAATAGCCTTCCGTGACTTCATGGACTTGTGTAAACAAATGTTGTTTACCTTAATACTATGATGTGATCACTTCTCAAAACCAACAGACCTTCTTATTACACTCTTAAATGCATAAACAAAATTGTTATATTGTGCACAGCTTGATAATTTAATCAAAGCTTATATTTTAGATTTAGAATGAATCAATGGTTTAACACATACTATAACCAATCCAATTCTAAAACTTTGAAGTCAGTATTATGAGATATAACAATATATATGTATCTCCCTTGGTTTAGAAGCAAAACAAATTCATACTGCAGTTAGAATTCACTTCACTTCAAAGCAGAACTAACAATGGATTGGATTAGTCAAGAATATGCTCAACCAAACTTCAATTACCTAAAAAGGTATACATTGGAAAGATTAATACGTTACCAGGTCTTTAAGAATTCTGTCAGTTTGAGAAGCAAAGTCCTAAAAGAGACTTCTTTCCACCTTAGAGACAGACCCGTCCAGCCATCCTCAGAGCTCCTCCAGATCTTCCCATAGCTCTCTTCCCATAGCCCCCTTTTTGCTATCTGTCTCTCTTTTTTATCTCACCCCAAAAGTGGGTGTAGGTCTCATTACTATGTAATGGATGATGTCATATGACGATGGAGTTACCTTGACAACCAAGACCAACGCCATTTTGAATAATTACCAATTTCAGCCTCTTAGGGGTGGTGTTGGATCAGAAATTACTTTTAATGTGATTGACATAACCTTCTGACCTTGGCTTAGCAAAACATCACTAATTGTCTAATGGTTGACAATCAAGTGTCAATATTCCCAGCCATCCTGGCGCTTCTTAAAATATATGTGTATGAGAAAATATACCCCACACAATTAACTGGAGTTGTAAATGCCATGAAAGTGAAGTCAGTATTCTTACGATAAGCCTAACAGTTATTCATGAATGGTTTCCTAAATAAGATACCATATTTGCAACCTTATAATAATATATATGTAGTTAACAGGTATATATAATGTTACCTAATAAAGATACATTGTAAAGATGTATAAAAGAAACATTATTATTTAAAATATATCATTTGTGGATAAGCCCTTTTTGTTACGTGGTTTATTCTGAAAATACTATTTAGTTTTGCAGGCTATGTAAGTTTGTACCAACTCCCCTTATCTATAAGTGTCAAAGACAAAAGATATATAACCTGGGATACTGGTATTTTTACACAGTCTCAAGACATAAAGCAACTTTTGCAACAATGCCTATTCATGGGCTATGAACTCTGATTCAACTTTAAAGCCAAAATGGCTCCTCTCATGTTCATTTGAAATATAAAGGCCTATATATATATGAATATAAATTCTTTTAACCCCAAATGTTCTGACAAATCCCCCCCACGTTTCTTAGAATTGCGGCGAACAGCCTTGGACATCCTAAGAAAACGGGTCTACAGAAATATCATAGTTCTTTAAAAGATATGGCCATATTATTATTTTTCGTCATACTTGAAGGACGTTTCTCTCTTCATCCATATGATAAAGGGATGTTCTTGTATGACTTGGATTTTCCTTGATGGGTTCAAGTCTTTATGGAAAGAAAAATGAACCGTTGCAGTGGTGGTGTAACCCCCCCCCCTTGTCAAATGTAATAAAAACAAAGCTGGTTAAACCAGA
Source organism: Lithobates septentrionalis (assembly GCA_037952835.1). Classification (NCBI taxonomy): domain Eukaryota; kingdom Metazoa; phylum Chordata; class Amphibia; order Anura; family Ranidae; genus Lithobates; species Lithobates septentrionalis. Next base: position 5,867,388 of record JBBDGP010000573.1, on the reverse strand, counting down.
AATTGAAGAAACTCTTTAGTGAATCCACTCTTGTATTGCTACAAGCTGAAAATGGGATATATTATCCCTCCTTTCGATGGATATTCTGGGATTCAAGCACACAAGGGATTTCTGCAACAAATCTTTCTTTACGGCAATATGAATCCTGGAGCATCTTGCTTCATGACTCCTGATGAAGGATTCGGTTTGGTGACAGATTCCATCAGGAACTGGACGCCAAGGATTAACATCATCCATACGATCGCTGTGTCTTTGGTAGTACACTTCACCTTTACCAATCAACAATCTGGTCTGGACTGTCAATATTTTTCTATTTAAGTAAATAGACAGTATGAATACATATTCTTATTAATTAATATTTACATTTTCTAACTATGCTATATATATGATATAGCGATTGGTTAATTATATTTTAATTAACTAAAATCAACAATGATCTAATGATGATATTCTGTCATGATTGGCAGGATCAACATTAATGCTGAAGTATAAGAATTGAAGATATGTAAGTCAGGAGAAAATGATCACAATGTCATATTATTACATTTACATTCTCTTGATCCTTTAGGTCTCTTCTTATACTTATTACCTTCCAGCATTCTTATTTGGAACCTAGGATGACAAGCATACAATTGAATACTTTATACCATACCCAAACATTTTAATGCAGCAGGGTTCTTAAAATTTTGGCCTATTTATACCTGGCCGTGTAATAATAAAAAAAAAAAAAAATGTATTAGTACCTGTATGACTAATGACCTTATGTGGTACTAATATGTTTACTGCATATGGCAGTAACTAATATTATTTAAGCGTTTCATGTTCATTTATGAAACTACATGGGTTTTATTTTAATCTGGACCACAGTGTGGAATTTACCAGATCCATGTGTATAGCGAAGTGATGTCATATATCAAACGGCAAATGGCCTAGGCGTTTTTAAGCAGTAAAAAAAACCCAGGACCAGTGCGTTCCGAGGCACGGCGCTAGAGCTGTAAAAACGCGAAACGCGCAAAAACGCGACCGCGGCATTTTTTCGCGTTTTTTAGCTCCGGCGTTTTTTTGCTCAAAAAAGGTGATTGGACACTGTAATCTCTGTAAAAACAGGAAATTCCTGTCTGGACATTAGATTACCCAAGAGTCCTTTGCACAGCCGTGTGACTGTGCTTAGTGATTTCAAGATGGCAAGTTCTGTGTCACAAGTGGAGCTGATAAGCGCTGTACAGGCCCATCCTGAACTGTGGGATGTGGCACATCCACTTCATGGAGACCACATCCGCAAAGTCAAAGCCTGGGAGGATATCAGTGCTGCCATTACCCCTGGCTGGGAAGAATTGCGAAATGCAGAAAGAAAGGAAATAAGTAAGTCTATTTTCCTTGAATGCATGATCTGTTTGTGTGTAATGTAAATGAAGATTGCATATTTAACCCTTTGTTTTCCATGTTATTTTAGGCAAAATTATACAGCGCCGCTGGAAGTCCCTACGTGACCGTGTCAGGAGGGACCTCACGGACGAGGACAAGGCGGCACGTAGTGGAGCACCAGCGCCAACTAAGAGACCACACGTCTACCACACCAATCTTCTCTTTTTACGGCGAAATATGCTGAGCCATACCAGACGTGGTGCCCCGTTGAAGACGTCACGTATGACTAAACATGTAGGGCGTGGCTATGCAGTGCTTGCCATCACGTATCCTATGTCTATTTGCACGGGCGTTTTAGCCTTTGTTTTATGCCGGCTTTTTAAATATTTTTATTCTGGAATTTTGTTTATGACCTATGGTCAATCAAGGCAATAAACTCCTTATAAATATTACTACACTATTACTACACTATTGGAGTTTTTTCCCCCTTTTTTCTTATTGTCCATGGATCCTCTGGGAAACGAGTCTCCCTCCTGACGCTGAAGTAGAGACAGTAGTTGTGAGTGGGCGGCGCTCGTGAGCGAGACCAGGACATCAATATCCATCTGTCCCCGCAGAGGGTTATATCTGCAGGCCTGTATGACCTCGCTACATAGGAGGTCCAACGAGTTCGGTAAGGGTACACCCATAATTACTCTTTCGGAACTATCGGTGGCTTGGAAGTGTTCCTACATCTCTCACCTTTCCATTTTGATGTGATACACCAAAGGAACGGCTTATCTTTCTCACATATCTCTCCTTGCAATTCCGTTTTTCACGAACTGAATGTAGCGATTTTTATGCGATTTGGATTCCAATTGTAATTTTGATTGAACTTTTCACCCTTCTACATATTTTCTATCACGGAGATGTGTTATAATTTGTAATTTGTTATATTTTGCTGCACTGTGGTTTATCTTAAAATATACACTGCGGCTTCTGGTATTTCTCTAAAGAAGCTTCTTAGTTGCAGATTTAATCTCATTATACATGATATATTTATGCTAGCGCACAATTTTTTGTTTATATATGGTCTTTACACTTCACCGATATTTGAAGTATTTTGTTGCAGCTGTATTTTTTATTTCACACATTCTATTTATTTATTTATTTGTTTTTGCTCATTAGCGCAGGTTTTCCTTAAAATTATACCAGACCGTAAGTTTTTGTTTTTTTTCATATATTTGCCTATGTACTTTGCTTTTCAGGCAGTATGTTTCATGGCTATTGTAACCACTTTCCGAACGCCACATGTACATATACGTCGGCAGAATGGCACGGCTGCACAAATGGGCGTACCTGTACGTCCCTTTTAAGTTGCCGCCTTGGCGGCGCGCTTTCCCATTGCGAGGTCCATGAGTCCGACCGCGGGTCCTGCGGACTCAATGTCCGCGGGCACACTGGCGATCGTCTCAGGGAGAGGAAGAGGTTAACCCATTCAATGCCAGTGTAATTTTTACAGTAATCATTGCAATTTTAATCGCACTGATGGCTGTAAAAATGACACTTTTCCCAAAAATGTGTCAAAATTGTCCAATGTGTCCGCCATATTGTTGCAGTCAGGCTAAAAATCGCTGATCGCCCCCATTACTAATACCATAAAAATTAGTAAAAAAAATGCCATAAAACTCTCCCCTATTTCATAGACGCTATAACTTTTGCCAAAAAAACTTTATTAACTGAAATCTGTAGAAGAATACATATTGGCCTAAACCAAAAAAATTTTAGATTTATTTATTTTTTGGGGGATATTTATTACTTAAAAAAATTTAAATTCAAAAATTTTTTTAAAAATTTACACTCTTTTATAGCTCCGAAAAAAAAAAAAAAACCCAGAGGCGATCAAATACCACCTAAAAAAAGGTCTGTTTGAGGGGGAAAAAAAGGACGTAAATTTTTAGGGGAGCCACGTTGCACGACCACCATTGTTAAAGCGACGCTGTGACAAATCTCAAAAAGTGCTCGGGTCTTTGGCCAGCTAAATGGTCCGGGCTGAAGTAGTTACGTTTATACATTTTGTATTGTCTGCAGGACAACTTCTAACATTAGACTGAGAGAGGTGGATGCAGAAGAGGCAGAGGTTCAGAGACCAAGCAGTCCCATGACAAGCACTGGATCTCCACGTCCAATCAGCGAGGGAGATGTTGAGTGCACAGATGAGGTAACTGCTTAGGTCTGCCTGTCTATCTCATTGTCTGTCTGTCCATGTACATGTCAATGTAAACATTTTTGTTCTTTTGCAGGAATCGAAGGCTTTGGAATCAGCGTCTCCTGCCAGTCAGCAAGGTGGAGAGCTGCGCGGTTGTGGCGGTCTTCGTGGGCGTGGACGTCAGATGAGGGGCGGGTTCAATCCGGAGGCTGATGACAGAGTGCTAGCACTGCTGCAGGAAGTGCGGCAGGAGAGGCACAGTATGGATGCCTTTTTAGACACCAACAACCCACGCGCCTGCTTCTGCCACAGCCTTTACCACATCCTGGAGGACATTGGGGGAGACCAAGAGAAGCTTTGTATGGATCGCATGTACGCTATTGCAATGCAATACAGACATGCAAAATTAAGTGGCGGGCCACCTCCATGCGATCCATATAATGTTTCTCATGATCCCCCAATGGCCCCTGAGACCTCAGCAGTGCTAGCACCCCCCTCTCACTATCAGCCCTCTCCTCAACGCCAACCACCACCTATCCCGTCCCAGACCTCGTTCTATACCCCGCACTCCTATGCTGAATTCCCACCTTCCACCTCCCATTTTCAGCCCTCATACCCTGTACCCTGCTACCAGCAGGATTTTGGGAGTGATCGCCAGGCCCAACTATTACCCCGTCCCCAATCCCCACATCCCCAAAGCGATCAAGCATCCACCACCACCTATTACCAGTTGTGATCCCAAAATAAATTTTTTTTTTTGCTTGAAATACCAGTTGTGATCCCAATCCTTTAATAAATATGTTTTTTGCTTGAAAATAAAATGTGTTCAATTTGTCTTTTATATGATGCACAACAGCACTCCTTTGCACTCTGCTTGCCCTGAAGGCAGAGTGCAAAGGACTCTATCATACTCTGCCTTCGGACAAGCGTAAGCTAGCTCTTTTTTGGGCTTAGCCTAGGCTTACCCCGAAGGCAGAGTCAAACTGACTTGTTGAACAATCGTTGATAAATGGACATAAAAATAACAAACTTCAATTTTGAAATGCTTTATTTAAAAAAACACAAGAAAGCAAAGGTAGATGTATTCCAAATTTTTTTTTAGACATAATCATTCTGCCATGATACCTCTCCATCAGGGGATTAAAAAAATTCTGCAAATTGGTTTTGAATGCTCATGACACGTGCAGTTGAACGCAAGTCCATAAATTGAACCCTCTGAAGTTGGTTAATGGGCTCCTGTTCAACATTATTTCTGTCACTGTCCCGCAGAAAATTGTACAGAACGCAGCATGCCAGGACGACTTTAATGGCGTTGTCAACATCCAATTGCATACTTGTCAGCAAATCTCGCCATTTGGCCGTGCACACCCCGAATGCACATTCAACAACACGGCGTGCACGGCTGAGCCAATAATTGTAGATTTTTTGTCGTCGGCTGAGACCATTGCCACTGTATGGCCTCATAAGATTTTCCGCCAGTCCAAATGCCTCATCTGCCACCATGACTAATGGCAAGCTGGGTTCTTCAGTGCAGGGTAGAGGCCTGCTTTCAGGAATATTGAGTCATCCCTCATGTAGACGACGTCCGAAGGCCGACTCGCGGAATATGCGGGCGTCACCTTGGCTTCCATATGCTCCCACATCAACAAAAAGAAATTTAAGGTGTGCATCGGACAATGCCAGGAGGACCACCGAAAAATATTTTTTATAATTAAAATATGACGATCCAGAGTGGGGAGGCTTCTTGACCCTGATGTGTTTCCCATCAAGGGCTCCTATACAATTTGGGAACTGAGTTTTTTCCCAAAAAGTGTCCACAACTGATTCCCAGATGTCTTCTGTTGGCTCTGGCATTACAATGTTATGCAATTCCGCCCATATTGCCACACATGTTTCCTTTATTATTTTTGACACCGTTGAGAGGCCAAGGAGGAAGTAATGATGCAAGGAAGCATAACTTTGTCCCGTGGCAAGGAACCTAAGATAACATAATAAATTTAGTTATTGAAAGAGAAAAGCATAAACATAAGTCCTAACCCTAACCTTAAACCTAACCCTAACCCTATCTCCTAACCCTAACCCTATCTCCTAACCCTATTTCCTAACCCTAACCCTATCTCCTAACCCTAACCCTATATCCTAACCCTATCTCCTAACCCTAACCCTATCTCCTTACCCTATCTCCTAACCCTAATCCTATCTCCTAACCCTATATCCTAACCCTAACCCTATCTCCTAACCCTATCTCCTAACCCTAACCCTATCTCCTAACCCTATCTCCTAACCCTAACCCTATCTCCTAACCCTAACCCTATCTCCTAACCCTATCTCCTAACCCTAACCCTATCTCCTAATCCTATCTGCTAACCCTAACCCTATCTCCTAACCCTAACCCTATCTCCTAACCCTAACCCTATCTCCTAACCCTATCTCCTAACCCTGACCCTATTCACTAACCATAACCCATATGTGTATTCACTTACCTGAGTGTCACTAGCATCCGTTCCTCCAGTGACACAGAGCTACGCATCACAGTGTCCATCCTTGTGAGCCTTGGCCTGAGCCTCTCCAACAGGTCATCAAAGAGCAGCACTGACATCCTTGTAAAGTTAAAGAATTTTGTCGGATATGAGTGCAGTTGGGAATAAATATTGCCAAAGTACCCCGTAGAAATCCGATTGGATACCATTGGGTGCACCCAAAATTGACGTCTGCTGCTTCTCTCCTCCTCCTGTCTCATTCTCCGCAGCCTCCGCAAAACAATCAGAAGGATTGCCTCATCAATCTACTGGATGACAGGATCCATATTTTTAGAAAAATACACAAAACTCAAACAGACTCTGAAACACTCTCTCCTATCTCTCTCTCCTACCAAAATGGCACCGACACATGCTCATTAACATATTTTCTTTTGTTTCTGTGGCATTGTGGGAAATTTGGGAGTGTATATAGCTGAGAGATGTGTTTTTCATTAAATAGCGCTAACGCTAAAAAACGCACAAAAAACGCGCAAAAATGCTAATGCAAAACGCTGTAAAAATCGCGTTTTTAACGCCGGTTTTTCCAGGCATCGAACCTAGCTTTACAGCTCGTTTTTTAAAACGTCCATGTGCATGAGGACTTAGAGTCATTATCCAGATCATGGACAATTATCCTGAGGGATTGAATACCTAAATATTTATTTTAGGATTGGCCAACTATTTTGATAATTTTCTACTAACATGATTATATTCCTGGCATAAATATGAACCTTATTAACATTTCCCAGGTCACTAACCTGTTAGGGAAAAGAACACCTTACCAGACTATCCCAGTAGGAATTGAGTATAATTACTAAGCTCATTAGAGTCAGTATATACTGTATGGATGTGAGCATTTGAGAACATCACCTTCCAAGCAAACCTCTCAACTATTTTCCAGGGGACATACATCTGGTATGATCCTCCTGTCTGACCCTTCTAGGGAGTTGGAATTACCTGTACAAAAGGTGCCATCTAGAATTTAATTATTCCTGCGATAGATCTCACTTATATTCCAGTTTTTCCTTATCACAGGGCATTTGCGCCGATTGTGAGAGGACTGGGAAGGTTCCTATTTATGGGGTTGTCACTTAAGACAATATAACATTTTAATAAAATCACAATAGGATTTAATCTTTTTAAAGAGATCGATATCAATACATAATCGATCGTAGGGCATATTAATTTTAAATGCAGGAATGAAAATTACTTCATTCCCTTTAAAGTTGAAGTTCAACTGAGCTTTTTATTTTTAGGATTTCAGGGCAGTGCTGAAAATATTTACAAATTCAGCTTTAAAGATAATTTTAACTGATATTATTTTTCAGAAAATAATTCTTGAATTTATAAGAAATGTTTCTGAAACAAAATAATTACTTGGATATTTATCCAATAACTTCTTATTAGGGTATCCCGTTTTTATAAAATACCTGTAAGGAACAAAATATATATACAAAAAAAAATACATGGAATGATATAACAGTGGGTTTCACTTTTGTCCTGCTGTGTAACTTACTCCTTTAGTCATGGAGGAGTTTTGCCCTTTGACTTTGCCTTTTTTTTTTTTTTTACACAAGCACATTCCAAAAGACTGTCAGTTTTTTCTTCACAGCAAAGTTTTAGCTGCAAGATAAAATCACTCTCCTCCTTCGCCACCCCCCCCCCCCTTTGCAAAAGAGGGGTAAAACTTCTTTTAGAGAGAGGGGAAGAAAAAAAAACATGCTTTGATCATGTTTCTTTTCCTTATTGGTCAATTTCAGACATTTAAATATTTTAAACACCTCCGCTGCTGTTCACTTTTTTAGTTTTAAAACTGGGTGTAACATTTCTCTGATTGGGAGAACTGGAATTTTTTTAAAACTCCAGCATAATTGCTTTTTGGAGTTTCAATTATTATCTAAGCGAGCTTTTTAAATTAATCTTGAGCCTTTACACTGTTCTGTAGAACAGCAAAAAGGATGGCGCATTCTATTAGCAAATCCAAACCATTTTTGGGATAGTAATCCCAAGCCACAACAACTTTAATTTTATTTAACGAAGCCTCATAAAACAGTTGGAAAATTTCATGGCTCTCAAAATCTGGGTTTTTCTCAGCCAAGCTGTAGGCCTTCTTGTGAACTTTTAAAAGTTCTCTGGTACTTTGATTGGGCTTACGTTTCAAAGTACCCATGGTCCTTCCTGCAGCAATAGCTGACTTATAGGGACCAAGTTCGGTCTTAATTTTCCATACTTCTCTGATAGAAGACATCACCTGATTTTTTTACCAATTCTCTGTGATGCAGACCAATATCATTTTCTGCATCAGCAGGACCGGCTACACTTGAAATAACTTTAGTGTCTGTCATTTTTCAATATTGTAACTAATAATGGCAATATTATAAAAAAAAAAAAAAAAAATTAATAATTTTTTTTTTCCAAAAGAAAAATGACAATAAAATATACAATTTTGCACAAATATATCACTTGTTTCAAACGTTAACGAATCTCGGTGGGACCTCCAATTATGTCAGAATGTTTATACCGAAATAATAAAACAGTATTGTAATTATGAAAATATGCAAATCTTTGATTTGGGAGATTTACAATTTTCTACCAATACCAAAAAGAAATTCAAGTTCGTTTATCCGTGCTATTTTCAAGACAAGTGATACAAATGATGTTGCTTAAAAATATATATTTATTAACTAAAAATACAGTGCAAATTAAATATCAGGTATATTTTGTGATAAAACAAATAAATGGATATACTTCTACATATCAAAGATAAATGATGGTTCAGATAATATTCACAGTTCTCTTACTCAATTTCTTATAACAAAATACCACATTTCAATACCTAAATGATACTTGTACATTTTAAACCTAATAACTTGTGAATAGCCTTCCGTGACTTCATGGACTTGTGTAAACAAATATTGTTTACCTTAATACTATGATGTGATCTCTTCTCAAAACCAACAGACCTTCTTATTACACTCTTATAGGGCGTACACACGGTCGGACTTTGTTCGGACATTCCGACAACAAAATCCTAGGATTTTTTCCGACGGATGTTGGCTCAAACTTTTTTTATCTACACACGGTCGCACAAAGTTGTCGGAAAATCCGATCGTTCTAAATGCGGTGACGTAAAACACGTACGTCGGGACTATAAACGAGGCAGTGGCCAATAGCTTTCATCTCTTTATTTATTCTGAGCATGCGTGGCACTTTGTCCGTCGGATTTGTGTATACACGATCGGAATTTCCGACAACAGATTTTGTTGTCGGAAAATTTTATCTCCTGCTCTCCAAATTTGTGTGTCGGAAAATCCGATGGAAAATGTCCGATGGAGCCCACACATGGTTGGAATTTCCGACAACACGCTCCGATCGGACATTTTCCATCTGAAAATCCGACCGTGTGTACGGGGCATTAAATGCACAAACAAAATTGTTATATTGTGCACAGCTTGATAATTTAATCAAAGCTTATATTTTAGATTTAGAATGAATCAATGGTTTAACACATACTATAACCAATCCAATTCTAAAACTTTGAAGTCAGTATTATGAGATATAACAATGTATATGTATCTCCCTTGGTTTAGAAGCAAAACAAATTCATACTGCAGTTAGAATTCACTTCACTTCAAAGCAGAACTAACAATGGATTGGATTAGTCAAGAATATGCTCAACCAAACTTCAATTACCTAAAAAGGTATACATTGGAAAGATTAATACGTTACCAAGTCTTTAAGAATTCTGTCAGTTTGAGAAGCAAAGTCCTAAAAGAGACTTCTTTCCACCTTAGAGACAGACCCGTCCAGCCATCCTCAGAGCTCCTCCAGATCTTCCCATAGCTCTCTTCCCATAGCCCCCTTTTTGCTATCTATCTCTCCTTTTTATCTCACCCCAAAAGTGGGTGTAGGTCTCATTACTATGTAATGGATGATGTCATATGATGATGGAGTTACCTTGACAACCAAGACCAAGGCCATTTTGAATAATTACCAATTTCAGCCTCTTAGGGGCGGTGTTGGATCAGAAATTACTTTTAATGTGATTGACATAACTTTCTGACCTTGGCTTAGCAAAACATCACTAATTGTCTAATGGTTGACAATCAAGTGTCAATATCCCCAGCCGTCCTGGCGCTTCTTAAAATATATGTGTATGAGAAAATATACCCCACACAATTAACTGGGGTTGTAAATGCCATGAAAGTGAAGTCAGGATTCTTACGATAAGCCTAATGCCCCGTACACACGACCGGATTTTCCAACGGAAAATGTGTGATAGGACCTTGTTGTCGGAAATTCCAACCGTGTGTAGGCTCCATCACACATTTTCCATCGGATTTTCCGACACACAAAGTTTGAGAGCAGGCTATAAAATTTTCCGACATGTAAAATAAAAAACCTGCGCTGGCAACTCACCATGCAAATAATTATAAAATATGAAAAAAACAAATAGTATATGCACAATTGGTGTGTGCTATGTGAGATTGTACAAAAACCACTAGAGGGCTAGGTGACTACAAAGCGATAAAAGGCAAATGAAAAATTAAATACACAAATAGTGTGGTCTGTGTGAAATTGTCCAAAAAAACACTTATGCCGCGTACACACGGTCGGACTTTTCGTCTACAAAAGTCCAACGGACGCTGACGGACTAAAGCTGGCTGGTAATCCGATCGTGTGTGGGCTTCTCCGGACTTTCAACGTACTTTTTTAGCCTCAAATCCGACGTACTTTAGATTTGAAACATGCTTCAAATCTTTACTTCGTAACTACGACGGACCCCGAAGTCCGCTCGTCTGTATGCTAGTCCGACGGACAAAAAAACGACGCATGCTCATAAGCAAAAACTAAACGGAAGCACTCGGTCTAGTAAAACTAGTGTTCGTATTGTAGGTAGCACATTCATCACGCTGCAAAATCTGTGATCGTTGAATGCAGCGCATTTTATTTCTTCATTACGAATGCTCTATAAAGAACGAAGGTGTTTTGCTGTTCATATTCAGAGTTCTCCCAAACTGATTTCTGGATTCTTTTTCTCTTTGATCTCATGAATGATATAGTATGCTTTTTAAAAACAATGTTTCCATACTAATATAATACTTTTTACCTTTTTTTTTTTTTGGTTTTTTTTGTGTGGAATCATATTTTCTTGTAATTTTTATCCAGATATTTATTTTATGATTGGTGTTGAACTTTTTTATATGTTTATCTCTATATTTTTAATTTTCATTTTTTGGTGTTTGTAAAGTTACCACAAATAACCCATTTGTATTTTTTTTTTTTTGTTTTTTTTTTTTAATTTTTTTTTTTTTATATTTTTTAGGTTTGTAAAGTTACCACAAATAACCCATTTGTATTTTTTTTTTTTGTTTTTTTTTTTTAATTTTTTTTTTTATATTTTTTAGGTTTGTAAAGTTACCACAAAGAACCCATTATAATGTTTTTTTTTTTCTAGTGATTATTTTTTATTTTTAAGATAAAGTTAACCCAAAGCACCGTTTTTGGTTATGTATATTTTTGTTCTTTCCCAGACTTACCACTCGAACATTATTAACATTAGTAATGTATTTTTGGTGTGTTTTTGCAAACTCAATGAGATTGTTGTCCCTTGATAATTTAACATTGTGTGTAAAATCAATGATTTAAAAGAAAACACATAAAGTCTTTTGCTAAACTCAAAAAAAGATCCATTTATTCATGGTCAAAATAAAAAAAAGAGGAAGTCAACGCTGGAAAAAGTCTGTGTACCAGAAAATTGGGATCTTGAGGAGTCCATATAAGAGGGAGCACAATCTGGTCCAAGAATCCCAGAGATCAACAGCACCAGCAGATGATATAGATGTCCCCAGACTGTGGTACTACAACAGCCTGCGTCTTCTGTCAGACCAGACTGAACCCAGGTCATCACTTTCTTCTCTTCCCTGCAGCCTTCCCTCCACGCTGCCCTGCACCCTTCCCTGCAGCCTTCCCTGTAGCCTTCTTTGGAGGCTGTGGCTGTGGTGTTTCAGTTGTGGCAGGAGGAGGAGGAGGAGTAGGAGGAGGAGGAGGAGGAGGAGGAGGGGGGGCTGCCTCATGTAGTTGTGTGTTTCGGGTTAGCGTGCCCTGCAGCCCCTTCTGGATAGTTTCCCCAAATAGGCGCTCGCAAATGAGACGCTGCTCCCAGTCCATTTGAAGAAGCCTGCTGGCTAAGTAGCAGCCATAGGCCTCTTCTGCTTCGGGGGGGCTCCTCAAGAAACGTGTGGCCTCTTGCATGAGGCGCAGGGATGCCTCCTGTGTGACGGCCCCCTTCCTGGCCCTTTTTTTGGGAAGGTGG